>JACXGM010001564.1:6771-18558 GCA_016801145.1 Umbra pygmaea
TCAGGGAACTCCAAGGCACTCTCTTAATTTAAAAAGCCTTTATTATATGGCTAGGTCATAAAGAACCCTTAAAAAAGGAAACACTCCAACGCGTTTCGGCATACAAGCCTTCATCAGGGAGTCAACAAATTTCAAAAAGGCAAAGACTTCCTTATATACTTAAAAAAACACACCAATCAGAGGCCTCCAATCAGCAAAAACAAACTCATGCCTCCTTTTCTGGGACTCGCCTTTAGCGTGCCGACCTTTATGACTCCGACCTCCGTTTCTCCTGTGGTCAAAGTGTTGGCCATGTTCCTGTCCCCGTCCTCTGCGAGGCCCTAGAGGGTGGTTGTCCCGAGCCTGAGATGGGTTTCTAAAGCCCCGAGGACCCTTCTCTCTCCCCCGGCCCCCAGGGCCCTTCTCCAGCCTCACTGGGCTTAGGCCCTCCAGACCTGTCCCGTCATCCTCTGGGCGAGCTGCAAGGTGCAGAGGCCTATGTGATAAAAGCCCAGCCCCAGTACTGGCTTTGACACCACGAGTCCCGCCATGCCCCCCTCCACGCTCCCGGCCGTGCCCGTGGCTCTGGAAGCTCTGCTCAGGGTACTGGACGGCAGGGTACTGGACGGTGTTGCCTGGCAAAGGCTGCGCCACTCTCCTCTTTCCAGGATTGGAGCCAGGCTCGGCGCTGTGTGAAACGGCCAGGGTGGACACCAGAACAACCAGAGGAAGACACCAGGGGGAAGCCATCACCTACAAGCACAGCGCCACCTTCTGAGAAATGGAGCCAAATATAGTCTTTGAATACAAGTTTTTAGTCTAAATATTCAACCCTCCAGGACCAGAGTTGACTAGCCCTGGTCTACAGATTAAAACAAGAGGATGACCTGAAGCAGTTAGTATGACCACACACTGTATTTCGGTTATATGTATACAAATACACTGTTAATAATTAGTCATAGCTACAAAAAGCAACAAATTGTTAAAACATACTGTAACCTTTACTTTTGTGATTGTTGAGGTAAATTCCAAATGTTTTGGAAATACAAGATGTTATTTCTTTAAAGATGATACAAAGTTATTCATACAAACCACAAAAAGGGGTCCGTGTGGGGTAGTGGGCTAAGTTGCGGCATTGCAAGACAGTCTACATCATGATAGTCATGGGTTCAAGTCTGTCTATGGATACTCTGACTTTCCCTGGGCCTCCTGCACAAGGCAATGCAAATTGGCATAGTGCTGCCCGGGATTTGGGTTAGATAAATGAGATTATCTATCCTGCCATGTCGCTCTCCAGCAACTCCTTGTGTCCAGATCGGTCCTGTGGGTTCAATCATGGAAGTATAATTGGTGAACGTAATCATCCCGTGCATGATCTGACTAAACGCTTCCATATTGTGTTCACAGTGCAAAACGAATCGGCGGCTGGGCAAGATGTGGTTCGATGAAGGGCACCTTCACCATCCCACAGATCTGTCTAAGGAGTTTCAGAGCTGCCGACAAGGTAGGATTAAACGGAATTGGGAGGGGAGAAAATTTTTGAAAATTTTTAATAAATACTCAAAAGAAGCTGTGTACAATGACTGCAAATTATGTCAGTATCAAAGATTATATCAGTAAATCAAGCATGGTGGATGCCAGTTTATTTGGGTTGGCTAATAAAAGAACAAGGCAGGCTTTCTGTTCTTCTTTATGAGCTGGGACCATCCATCGCTCTGACAATGCAGCATGTCTACTGTAGCCTGGCGGGCCACATGGTTGTGTTAAAGAGAGCCAGCAGTGCAGTCCATACAGAAAATCAATTTGAGAGAAGTACTGAGCCACTGGTGTGGTCGATAGCCTTGCCTAGTCTTTGAAACACACACATTTAAACACACACTTTCAAAACACCACCCAAGGTTTACAGTGGGTTAATTAGTGATTCTAAAACAGGGCAGTACTAGTTGTTTCTGTTGTGGGGAGGAGGGAACTGCTGTCAGGGGAAATGTTTGGTGATATTGCAGACATGCCTGCTGGGAGATTGACATAAATTGCTTTTGCCAGTCCATCGCTGGGTGTAAATTCTTTCAACTGTGCAGTTTGCAAACAGCCATGAGACAGTAGCGACTAATGTGAGACTTTTATCTTTTCCAGCCTAACAGTGTGGGTCAGAGTCATTGTGTCCTATGCCGCACAAAGTGAAACTCATTTTCCAGCAGAGAATATTAGAAACATATCTACCTTTGGTGGAGATCACTAGGTCGTCTGAATCTAACAACAGCAAGACATCTCAGAAAACCTGGAATTGGTTAAAAAACCCTAAGTTATAGAGCAATGAGGTGCATGAGCCCTTTCTGCCTGAAAAATAAAAAAAGATCAATAACAACAAAGCACAATATACACTTTAGGTTTTCATATTGGAGATTACTGAGTACCATACTGAAATAGGCTAAATGTATTTTTCTCTCAGACAGAGAATAGTGACACCTCTATAGAAATGAAGTAAACTGCGTGTTGCAGCTTAAATGGCACGTTCTCCTTAAAAGGAGGCCAGTTGGTGATATTGGGGTACAGAGATTTAAAGAGCATCCCTGCATAGCAAGACGCTACCCATCCAGCCTTTCCATGTAAGAGCAAACAGACAAGCCCTTGAGAAGTCTCAGAAAAAGGGTGTTAACGGACCACTCTGGGAGGTGATCTCAACCTCCGAAGAGGAGCAGCCTCAACAGTGTATAATACAACGCTGTGTGATATAATAGCTACAGTAGGTTGGATGTAGGTGGGTTTAGCATTTGCTATTGATACTGTGGCCCTACAAACAGGGTCAGAGGGATACGGGGAGCATAACATTGTGATTCTGAAGACAGAGAGGGTTTTTATGTGGTGTACCTTTACCTCATGTATAGATGCAGTGATATTAGAAAAGAAACCATTGTAGCAGAGATAACGGAGAGCAATATCATTCATGAGTTGGAAGATGCTAGCTAGGTTAAGAGAGAGATTCATTAGTGTTTTCAGGCAGCGGTAGATTCAAAGTTATGCTAGGAAATCTGACCGCAGTGTGAAGGGGCACCTGTGGAGCGCTGGTTCATTAAACACCGTTGATGAGAGTTGAAACCACACTGGTTCTATGACCAAACGGTCAATCCTCGACGATATCTGGCCTGGACATGCTTCATAAAACTCCAGCTGACAACAAATGAAGAACACTGCTGAAATTCTATTTTGAAGAGGACATTGGTTGTAATGAGAGAAGCAGTGAAGCAAGCTAACGCAGTCTAGGCACAGTGGAGGCACAGTGAATGCACAAGACAGTTGGCTGGCAGTGGACACCGTTTTATACACATTGATAACTATACATGCTGGGCCACATGCCCCAAAAAGCCATCTGCTCCTGTCTTTTCCTCAAACCAACTATCCTAACAACGAAACAATGATCAAGACCACCTGATTCATTTATTCCTTCCTATTCAATCAGATTATTTAGCTGAGTAACAATGTTCGGTCGGATTGCTGTATGTGCCCTGTGTGTAACGTGGTTCGTTTAGGACAGTTCAGACTGGGAGGGGACATCAGGGAGATGTCAGGAAGGGAGCGGGTGTTTGGACTCAGGTGGACTCTGATCCCTGTCCTCATCACATACGGCTCAATGGAGAACAACAGAAGAAGGTAGAGTTCACAGCAACCAGATCAGCCATGCATGAGTAGTTCATCCTTTGCTCCTCCAATGAGCAATGCCAATAAGCCCAAAACAAAACCGAATGTGAGGTCTTGAGGTAAACACAGCTGGTGTTCCACTTCAATAACTGTACTTTCTAGTCAAAATCAGAAGGCTAAAAGATACATATTATTTAATAGCCTGTATAGGAAACAAAGGAGAAAGGATGTGATCCGCAATCATTTGAACTGTCTTCATTTATCTATTGGCTGATTAATGAACAGCTGGGTCTGTGTGTGGAATGTATGAAACACGTTTGTCTTTTGCTTTTTGAGATTTTTTTTACATTTCAGTCAAGCGTTTGTGTGCCCAATGAAACATTGGAAGTCAATTCAAGCAAGTAACATTTAATCAAACAACGTTTGAGATCTGACAACATCAAATAGAAGCTTTTATCGGTTTGAGTTTGTAGAAATATAGCTGGAGCGCCAAAAAACAAACCAGGGAGTCACATTGGAACATAAACCTGTTGCCTTATGACTGAAACTAAATTCTGCATCTCATTATTTCCAACATAATGTTGAAGATTGAATTTAAATTAGGGTTGTTGTATGATACCAATTCATTAAATAATTTATTAAATATTAGGCATAATTACCATTGAAAAAGTTGTTTTCAATCAGTTCATTTATTTCAATCAGTTAATTTAAGCTCAAATGTATACTTTGACAATTTTCAATCTGGTTTCCAACCACATCACAGTACAAAGACAGCGCTCATAAAGATAAATTATATTCGCCTCAATACAGATACAGGCAAACTATCAGCGCTGATACTACTCAACCTCAGTGCTGCATTTGACACTGTCAACCACAACATTCTTCTTGACAGGCTGGAAAACTGGGTCGGGCCTTCTGGGATGGTCCTAAATTGGTTCAGGTCATATTTAGAAGAGAGAGGTTATTATGTGGGTACAGGTGACCATAAATCTGAGTGGACATCCATGATGTGTGGAGTCCCACAAGGCTCAATTCTTGTGCCACTCCTATTCAACATGTATATGCTCCCACTGAGCCAAATAATGAGAAAGAAACAAATTGCTTACCACAGCTATGCAGACGACACCCAGATCTAATTAGCCCTATCGCCTAACGACTACAGTCCCATTGACTCCCTGTGCCAATGCATTGGTGAAGTTAACAATTGGATGTGCCAAAACCTTCTTCAGTTAAACAAAGAGACTGAAGTCATTGCATTTGGAAACAAAGATGAAGTTCTCAAGGTGAACGCATACCTTAATGCTAGGCGTCAAACAACTAAAGATCAAGTCAGGAATCTTGGTGTGACTCTGGAGTCGGACCTTAGTTTCAGTAGTCATGTTAAAGCAATAACTAAATCAGATATTATCCTCTTAAAATTATCACAATAATTAGATGCTTTGTTTTCAGACAAGACTTAAAGAAACTTGTTCATGCCTTCATCACCAGCAGGGTGGATTATTGTAATGGCCTCCTCACTGGTCTTCTTAAAAAGACCATAAGACAGCTACAGCTCATACAGAATGCTGCTGTCAGTATTCTGAGCAGAACCAGAAAATATGAACATATCACGCCAATCCTCAGGTTTCTACACTGGCTCCATGTTACATTTAGGATTGATTAAGTATTAAGTATAAGTATTATTACTGGTATATAAATGAATAAATTGCAGATATTCTCATTGAATATAAACCCAACAGATCACTCAGATAATTAGGATCACATCAGCTAGAGATACCAAGGGTTCACTCAAAACACGGAGAACCTGCTTTTAGCTACTATGCCAGCCGCAGCTGGAACCAGCTCCCAGAAGAGATCAGATGTGCTCCAACAGTAGTCACCTTTAAATCCAGACTCAAAACACATCTGCTTAGCTTTGCATTTACTGAATGAGCACAAGTCCAAACTGATTGCACTATATTTTATCAGGTATTCAATGAAATTGAAAACAGACAATTAATACAAATTGTATACGAGCATTCACCAGACATCTAAGTCTTGTGTCGGCCATTGTGGTTAAAGTAGATACTGGGATAGTGTCTGGATTGGGTCCTAACAGGTTTTGCAACGTTTACCTGTATCAAATAAACTACATCTTATAGTGACAACTATATTGTAAATGAAAAGTGCTTATACTGTGCTGAGATGGGCAGTAAAAAGAGTAAACCATGTGTCACTGAGGGACTAACAGTGGAGGCAATGACAAAGAGGTATGGTGAATGCTCTGTACAATTGTTGCCAGTTTGGGCATCAGAATTTGATTTCCCAAGAGATAGCTCATTCAGTAAGGTAAAAGTGAAATTGTTGAGAGGGGATATGCAGGAAACAGATATTTTAATTATTTTTCTTTCTCTTGTTTTTATTTTAACTGTACTATCTTAATTCTTTTACTTGTTTTAATTTTATTTTTAACTGTTTTATATTCTTATGTTTTCCTTTTCATGTAAAGCACCTTGAATTGCCATTGTGTATGAAATGTGCTATTGTGCTGTAGCTCAACAATGAGTGATTGGGCTGAAGTAGAGAGGGGAAAAACTAATCTGTGCTGCTTCATCTGGTGTAGCATCATAAAAAATAATATAAAAAATATTTAAACTAGTTGTCATTACAAAGGCAAAAAAAGCATTTGTACTTTTGAATATGATTAGCTTAATTCGGTGGCAGGTTCCAAAACAAATACATTTTTACACGGTGCCAAACTCTCCTATCCAGTTGCCCAGACAAGATAAAACTCCCTGAGTATATATACACAGGAAATAACTACATGTCCATCTGGGTGGTGTAGTTTTTAGCTGAAGCACAGGGTTTGGGTATATGTAGGCAAATATGGGCTGCAGTGGTTAAAGCATCTGACCACTAATCAAAAGGTTGCTAGATCAAATCCTCAGCTCGAATCGTTTGATGTAGTAATAACTGTAATTGTCATTTGATTCAAATCGTTTGATGTAGTAATAACTGTAATTGTTGTGTATTATCTGGGAATATAAGGGTCAACAAGGAAGACCCATCTGCCAGCAAGTGATCTGATGCAGAGCAGAGGCAGAGACTGATTCTTTACAGGTACAACTCATATTAGGGCAAGATTAAACACTGCCAATGTTGCACAGCAACATCAGAAACATCACGCAGTGTAGCCCTTATCTCCCTGCAGAGCATGCTCAGTAGACAGACACGCAGCGGGGCAACCTCCTCCAGACACCCACGGAGCACAGAGAACCCTGTACCAGCAACACTGGAAAATAGAGCTGCAGACCTCCTACTGAGAAGATGAAAAAAAACGGCAGACAGAAAAAGAAGGAGAAGATGCAAAAGAGGAAGGCCAATAAAACTTAGAGGGTAAAATAAACACAGGGAGTTTTTTGTGGGCAGGTTTAATTTGAACAATGATAGAGAAATGTCTCTCTAATTTGTTGTTACAAATTGGTTAACCAAACCACAACAACCAATCATCCTTTACCAACCTGTAATTATTCATGTTGACAGCATTTTACAATAGAATATACTGTTTAGAATATAGTAGATACTAGTAAATCATTGACAGTCCATAGTGGAACTTCTCATATTCCCAGTTCACTATAAACTGTCTATCTACAATAATGGGAAATATGGTGATAACGAGTAGGCTAATCATAAAAAAAATTGTTTATACATTTCCCATCATTATTCAGGCGGGTCTCCTTCACTGTTTTACTTGTGATTACGTTCAAGCATGTTAGCTGGCTTTAAACTAACTACTGATTAATGATGAGTCGACACACCCTGTAAACCCAGTGTGTCTGCTTTATATTCACTTTTAATTGGATGATCTCACACAGAGACTGCCTCCTTGCCAACACACACTTAAACTCTCTTTCCCTCAAATTATTTTTGTTGTAATGCAAATATTAAATTTTGCGTCAAAGACGTAGCTACAGGCAAGTGTAGCCTATACAATTGCAAACTATTGTGTCATTAGCCACATTAACGTTATGCTCTTCAGACATTAATTGATAAATAAATAACCACATTTGATTAATTTCTCTCTGACAAACAAAGTTTTGTTTAGACATGATATACATTATCTCGTCTAAGACTAGTAAATAATTAAGAAGCTATTCTGTATAATAAAAAGGCATACCTATTTTACATATTCCTGTGAATGAATAATTAACTGTCCCCATGATTTAGACAATATATTGCTTTCTGAGTGGAGTCGATTCATAACTTTTTTTTAAATAATCAAAGTGGGTGCCCGAGGATTACCATAAAAGATAACCTACTAAATGCAACTATTTAAGAAAAAAAATACATAATATGTCATGGATGGCCATTATTGCGACCTAGCCTTGTAACACTTAAATAAAATAATGACAAATATTCTCACCTGCGTTGGTTAATCCGTCGAGGTTCACTATTAATGCAAATGTAATTCAGTCATATGGTAGAGCATATAAACAACACAGGAGGACATATATTCCGTTAATGTAGTGTCCGTTCACGATGTGTGCGGGTCTTCGGTCTTCTTCTTTGGGGGACCCGAGGGGGAAGACGGGGGGCTGCCTGGATGCGCGTTTCCGCATGCGCGTTCATGCGGGGATTGATGTCAGCGTTTGTCCCGTTCGTGGAAGCGCAAGAGAATAGTCGACTTGTGTTGTAGATATGAACGTGTGATTTGAGAGCATCCACTTGACACAAATGATATATGATGTGATGAAATTAAAAGTTGTTATAAAATGTCAATATGAATTAATAAAATAATCTCTCATGGTTAACTATTTCAGATTAAAATCAGTAGCCTATCATAATACCGGAGATGACAAGCTCAAGTGTTCGCGGAGACCTAATTGTATTTAATAATTTACGGAGACCAATATAACTGAAATACTTTTTTCTTTGGCAATAAGGACTGGAGATAAGAACAAACAACATGGAGGACCCCCTGCCTAGGCACCGTGCTACCGCAGCATGACTCTTGGACAAGAGCGCGCAGCAATTAAGCAAACGAGAACGAACACAAACACATGCTTTATCCTTTTGAGAATCTAAGACTTAACCGTGACCTAGAAATCCATGTTCCAGGCGCGTATGGGACGGGTGGGCTTGGGTGCACACCGGTCCACCCAATCAACAGTCTGACTCACCTATAAGCAGCAGGTTTTGTCATCTTTAAGATATTGGTATAATAGGAAATTGGTTATTTACGATGAATGGCTGTTTGAACAATTGTTAAATAGGAAAGTATGTGTGCTTCCATAAACCTTTAATTATAGTGTCTCTATTGCGCAGTCAAGTCTTTCCATCAGGAAGAAGATTGCAACATCATGTTCGCTGCAATAGTTTTCGGGGAAACCATCAACGTTATGGAAAAGCCAGCGAAAACAATGTGTTTACCGTAGGCCCATGTGTTCTTAAGTTATACATTACTACCATTGTAAAAAAGCTGATAGTAAGAGACGTAATTTTCTACTTATATTTTAGTTTTAATGAAAAAAAACGAATAGGTAATCATTGTGGGTGCCCTATTTTTAATTTGGTTCAGCCTGCTTCTGTGTGAAACGAGCAGGTTTGTAGCCTATTTCCTTTCTTCTTTCCAAATAAACTATTTTATAAAGTCCACTCTTGAGGATTGGTTTGTATGCCGTTAGTTAATGAATTAATGTGACATATATATATATATATTTTTTTTTTATTCCCGAAATTAACGCAAAAACATTTCGACAACTTAGGTGAATGTTAGTTTAGCTAGCCTAGTTGTAAACCAGCAGGCTAGCATTGTCAGGTGCATCTAAAAAATACATCAGCACCTAGTCAAACAACAGATATTTGCATGTTTCGGATAGACATGAACAAGGATGCATTAAATTGAATAAAATCCAAGACATTACCACAATTTCCATGATTTTAATTTACAAATAATTGGGGGTTTGGATCAGCAATTTAATTTTGATCTATCAAATAACTGAATGACACAGTAATATTTCACTAGTGAAATTAGGTTTATAGGATGAACCAAAAATGTGCAATATGCATCAAAATGAAATTAGACAGTTGCATAAATTTGGGCACCCCAACAGAAATATCACATCAATATTCAGTTTGAGCCGCCTATAGGGAGGACTGGGATGGCCATTCCAGAACATTGTACTTGTTCCTCTGCATAAATGCCAGATTAGATTTTGAGCAGTGTTTTGGGTCATTGTCTAGTTGAACTATCCAGCCCCGGCGTAACTTCAGCTTTGTGACTGAATCCTCTACATTGTTCTCAAGTATCTGCTGATATTCAGTGGAATCCATGTGACCCTAAACTTTAACAAGATTCCCAGTACTGTCACTGGCCACACAGCCCCACAAGATGATGGAAACTCCACCAAATTATACTGTGGGTAGCAAGTGTTTGTCTTGGAACGCTGTGTTCTTTTGCCGCCAAGCATAACACCCTTGTTTTGACCAAATAAGTCCATCTTTGTTTCATCAGTACACAGCACCTTCCTCCAAAATGAAGCTGGCTTATCCAATTGTGCGTTTGTATACCTCAAGTGACTCTGTTGGTGGCGTGTGTGCAGAAAAGGCTTCTTCTGCATCACTTCTCTGTACAGCTTCTCCTTGTGCAAAATGAGCTGAATTGTTGAATGATGCACAGTGACACGATCTGTAGCAAGATGTTGTAGGTCTTGGGTCTGTTTTTGACCGTTCTCACCATCTTTCACTTTTGTCTCTCTGATATTTTACTTGGCCTGCAACTTCTGGCCTTAAAAAGAACTGTGCCTGTGGTCTTCCAATTCCTCACTATGTTCCTCACAGTGGACATTGACAGCTTAAATCTCTGCGATAGCTTTTTGTAGCGTTCCCCTAAACCATAGTGTTGAACAACTTTTGTTTTTAGGTCAATTGAGCGTTGTTTTGAGGCCCCCATGTTGCCACTCTTCAGAGAGTCAATGAGAACCACAACTTGCAATTGGCCACCTTAAATACCTTTTCTCATGATTGGATGGCGCTGTCTATGAAGTTCAAGTCTTAATGAGCTCACCAAACCAATTGTGTTCCAATTAATCAGTAGTTACAGGTATTCAAATCAACAAAATGACAAGGGTGCCCAAATGTATGCACCTGTCTAATTTCATTTTGATGCATATTGCACATTTTCTGTCAATCCCAATAACCTCATTTTACTACCGAAATGTTAGTGTCCTTCAGTTATTTGATAGATCAAAATGAAATTGCAGATCTAAACACCCAATTATCCATAAATGAAAATCATGGAAATTGTCAGGGGTGCCTATACATTTGCATACAACTGTATATATAGGACATGATCAATCATCAATTCAACAGGGAAAGGTTGATTATATCTTGGAAGTATACAGTATACAGTTTCCAATGTTTTTTGTTGTTTAGAATACTTCCACCTGAATCTAGGCAGGCGTTAAGACTAATATGGGCAACAAAAACTGTATTTTGATAACATGATTTTTTTTAATAAATCCTACCCACTATGTTTAAACTCACAAGCCACTCACAGGCCAAATAAAACCACATGCTAAATGCAGGGAAACAAAAGTAGGACATTTTTTTAAATTTCAAATGCTGATAACTGTATATTCATTCCAATTTTGAAGGGATGGCCTGTTGAATTGGAGTAAAAACAGCGATCTTCAATTGGCATTAATTGACAGGAATGTTGTGTGTTGAATGTGTGTGAACTGTGTAGACATCCATTGCTTATGAAATCCAAGAGCAATACATTTATTGTAATAAATTCCTATTAGGTCAGAAAAATTTGGTGTTAAAGGTTGTGTGCAATACTAAGTTTTATTTAAATATGTTTATCCTTTTATGATTATTTATATTGTTTCAAGGAATTTTTTATGGCCTATCTGCAAGTCCAAACAAATTCTGCCTGCACCATGTTCCCTATTCCACTGCACTGTAACCCATAACATCCATAACATGTAGGTTCAGGCTTAACTTAAGATAGTTGTTGATTACACTATATTTTTACCCAATTATTTATCAATGAAAATCATGGAAATTGTCAGGGGTGCCTAAACTTTGCATACAACTATTAGCTAGTTGAAAACAATGCCAATTTGAGAATTAAGGAATCGCATACCAATGTATATTGGTTTTCTTATTTTGCAGTTAATGTTACTAAGT
>JACXGM010001564.1:25787-53910 GCA_016801145.1 Umbra pygmaea
AGCTTACACCAACATTTTAAATACATAAATAAGGTCTAGTTTCATGTGAGCTTACACCAACATTTTAAATACATAAATAAGGTCTAGTTTCATGTGAGCTTACACCAACATTTTAAATACATAAATAAGGTCTAGTTTCATGTGAGCTTACACCAACATTTTAAATACATAAATAAGGTCTAGTTTCATGTGAGCTTACGCCAACATTTTAAATACATAAATAAGGTCTAGTTTCATGTGAGCTTACACCAACTTTTTAAATACATAAATATGCAGTGCAGGGTTTCTAAACATGTAGTGTTAACTATTAAATGTTGCTTCTAGCTCTGCTTTTTATCCAGCTTTGGAAAAATGTAAAAGACCACTCCACTCTTAAAACAACCCCATTGAAAACCATCAATGTCATCAAAAGGAAGATGGTCACAAGCCATCAAACAAAGCTGAGCTGTTTGAATTTTGGCAGCAAGAGTGGCATTAAGTCACCAAACATCAACATGAAAGACTGGTAGAGAGCATGCCAAGATGTAAATTTATGAAGACAATAATTTTAATTATACAATTATTATTCCATCAAAATATTGATTTCTGAACTCTAAGTTAACACATTAGCATTGTGTTGTTTAAAAGTGACTATTGTTGCATTATTTAGGGTCTGACAACACTGGCATCTTTTTTGTCATTTTGACCAGTTGTAATTTTCTGCAAATAAATGCTCTGAATGATTTTATTTTTATTTAGTTATTTTGGCTGTTGGACCAAAATATATTCAAGTTACAGTTAAGTAATGCATATGTGCCTAAAGTTCAGTTGCTCAGCTTTGAGGGTATTCCCATCCAAATTGGAAGTAGGGTTCTTTAATATGTAGCCCCTCATTTTCAAAGGGAACAAAAGTAATTGGACAATTAACTCAAATGCTGTTTCCTCATCAATTAAGCAGGTAAAAGGTCTGGAGTTGATTCCAGGTGTGGCAGTTTCATTTGGAAGCTGTTGCTTAAGGGTATGATTTTTTTACAGTGCTACTACTGAATGCTAAGTCATATACAGTATGTCATGCCTATTTTTTCCATGTCATAGAAAGATTCTCTTTAAATATTTGGCACTTTCAGTTGTGAAGTTAGGTAGAAATGTGGAACTAGCTGTGTGTGTGTGTGTGTGTGTGTTGGGGTATGTAATTTAATGTATTAACATTTCCAATATCCTATTTATTCATGCATAGCTAATGTATACAGCCCTTCACTGTGGCCCTCAAGCAAACATTATTGCCCACCCCTGCCCTCTCTCACCAGAATGAGATCATGAAGAAAAAAATGGATAGCCCTATGGTTTCAAACTCAGTCTCCTGCATCGCGAATCTATCGCATCACTGACTAGGAACTTTAGTCTCTACGCTACACTCAGTGTAGGAGTTTCATGGAAAACACAGCTGAAATTATGACAAACTGGGATGGGTCAAGAAAGAAAACTGCCTTACCACTGAATCTCAGAGCATTCATCATGTCCACAATTACTTGCGTACACCAAGGAAATTCCGCCATGGAGTAACTTCAATGATGTAATCGGTCATCAAATGTACTCTAGAGTATGTCTCATGTTGCTTTTATTGTTTTATTTTAAATTGTTTTATTGTTGTTTGAACTGTACAATAAATAATCCTGTAACTAGAATAAAAAACAGCTAAATCGTCCTTTTCGTTTTCCAAAATAAGCCAGCCTAATCACTTAAACAATATAAACACCTTTGAATGTGAGTGTGCACATCGATTCAATGAAGCATCCCTTTCACTGAAAAACACAGTATGACCGTGCTCTATTTCCAGAAGTATTTTTTGTTATCAAGGAGCATGACTTACATTTACATACAGTAGTTAAATCATTCGGTTACATACAAGAAAAAGTATAACTAGTTTATCTATGATGATTACAATAACAATATACAATTTGAACGAGTCCTCTTAAACAGACTGAGAGAAAATAAGAAATGCTTTTACAGGGATTAGAACTCACAACTGCTTATACTTTGGAAATGTAGCTGCATCTAGCGACTTTAACCGCTGTGGGGATTTTAGTGAAAAGAAGAATTTATGTTGAGGGAGCTGCTTCCAGAGTTCATGTGATGACTTAAGAACACAATGTCACTCGCTACTCATTTCTGTCCTGCAAAGTGAAACTGTACTTTGATATACTGTATAAATAGCTACAACTTTTCACTAAAGATTCAGGAATGCATTCTGGAGAATAGAGTAGGCTACACTACACAGCCGTTCCAATATTGAATTACAGTAGATCGGAGAATGCAGATGCAGGATATAGTGTACAATATTTCTTTGCTTTCTTAAATCAGATTTAAAACAAACAAGGCTTTATTTAAATTAAGAAATGTATTATACTGTATAATAATAAAGTGAAATTGATTTAATAACAATCTCTGTCCCAAAAAAACAATATCCCTAGGAAAGAATAAAACTGCAAACTCCTGCAATGGTAAAATGACAAACCCATTATATTTTTCATGTCGTCTAGCGCCACCTAGCGTCAGGAATAGCACATTTATCGGCAACTAAATGCACTGTTTGGTGACGCGGTATGAGCGGCAACGCTTTATCGTACCAACATCTGCAGTTGTTTGAAAATTGAGTAATTAATTCAGTCAGAAAGTGATGACTTTTTTGCCTTTTTACTAACAGAATTATTATTTTAATAATTAGTCCTAATAATACAGTTATTAGTGGGTCTAGGGCTTAGGAGGGTGCGAATCAAGACTGTTCTCCATCCTGGATCCTCAATGGTGGAACCAGCTTCCACTGGAGGCTAGAACAGCAGAGGCTCTACCCATCTTCAAAACCTTCCTCTTCAATTAGTTGTATTCAACTTATGTTATCTTGAAATGTTTTTGTTATCTGTATGATCCTTCTCTAGCACTGTTTGTGACTATTCATTGTTTCATATGAGGAATGCTCTTACTACTATGTTGTGGTTGTTTCACAAAGTTTCTCCTAAATGTATTCACTCACTGTAAGTCACTCTGGACAAAAGCGTCTGCTTAATGATTAAAATGTAAATGTAGTGAATGATGAGATGGGTGTGAACAAAGGGGACCTCTTTGGGGTGAACTTTTTAGCAAATCTTTAAGGGCCGATTTCTCAGTACTGCAAGTGTCAACATTTGAAGAATCATAGGTTTCCAAATATTCATTCTATTTCAGTGCATGATATACCATTTGAAAGCTCTGAATCTGTAAAAAATAAAATATGTAAAAAAACAAGACTTCGGTAACCGTAAGCCCAGATATAGCCCGGATATAGGTGGTGACAACACCACCTATTGACTCAAACCCCCCCGTCGCCAGGGTGCATGTGTGTCTGGAGTTGGAATCTTAGACTGCTACACTAAATGTATGTGATTAGAATGATGGAATGATGTAGATTAATGACAATATCCATGTGGCAAGTCAGAAAATGTTATGAAGGATGCCATGTTGTTTCCCGGGCATGTTTTTCAACATAATCTAATACAATATCAGGTTGTTCAAATGCTGTCAGTTGCACTTTAAGAGCCAAAGCACATGTTACTATTAGGATAGCAGATATTAGAGTGAGCAAATCTAGGGGCAATTACATAAGAGGGTACCAATGCCACTAGTGACGTATGTAGTAAGGTCCATTTAAACCAGAGCATTATATACCTTCAGAAGCTGCAAAAACTGCTAATATTGATATTAGGGCTTTAATGCACTTTTGCTTCTAAAGTCCAGGGGTGAATAATACAGAAGAATAGATTGATACCTTGTCCATAGACTGCTTATAGGTTATAGGAATGTGCCATTGTGTACATTTTAATACTCACTGTATGACTAAATCCATTTCAGCTATTCTTTGGGTCAAGATCTGCAGCTCACTGTTTGTCACGTCATTTAGAGCTGGGCTAGAGTTACTGGCAAGGACTACCTGGAAAACAGCAGGGTGTTAAAGGAAGAAAAAGAAACTTGCTGTTTATAATGCTTCAGTAAGACAGTGTTGCTCTTTACCTCGGTTCCCCTGCACAGAAGCTCTCTGATAAATGGGAACACTCCCAGTATGATGTCTATTCCACTATTATCAACGAAAAACAATGCACACTTATGAGGTGGGCCCTGCAAGACAAAACCAATAGGCATGGTATTCAATGACGATTCCACTGCATCAGGTCATATACATATTTGGTCCTAAATCTTTTCGATCAAGTTAGGTTGTGGCCCGTAAAACAAATGCAGCTAATATATCACAAGAGATAAACACTAACTTCAGGAAATAGTTTAGAATCTTACTTTAAGTCTCTCAAGCCATTGGTCATAGGAATCCACAAGCCACGGCCGCTCTGTAGAGAAAAGATATTGTTATGTAGCCAGCATATTCTGCAGCATCCATTTAAACAGAAAGTCAATGGCTTTTCCATTCAACAAGGGCTTTTCCATTCATACCTTCCAACTGCCGTTTTGCCTGTTCAAAGCCAAACTCTGGATCAGACTCCAGAACACTGAGTAATAAGAAAAGGAGAACAATTTAGTGTTAAATCGCAGTATTCTTTTAAATTCTCAAATCCCCCAATTTTGTTTTTGTTAGTATATGATACTACGCTTTACAGCAGTAATTGTACATGGGTAGGTAACCCTACTGTATGGTAAAGGATGCTATTTGCGGGTTCGCAAATGAACCCGACTACATAGAACCTTCAATTATAAATAAATGGCTAGCTACTCTAATCTTTCTTCAAAAAATCTGATTAATATGAATATATTAATGAGCCTTTACTCACATTGTAATCCACATTGTAATCATTTTTGGCACCAAATGTGTTAGTGTAACACAAGAGAGCAAGAGCTACAATGTCTAGTGGTGGTGATGAATCATTGTGGGAAAATCCTCAGCTTCATCTACAGACAAAACTAGATTCTAATATTGCTATAGGTCAGTCTTGCTTGTTGTTATTATTTATCACAGACATGTACAGAAAGCGATTAAGATAACATGATGTGCACATTTGGTGAAACATTTCCTCTTCGTGCCGGGCCTGGCTATATTAATATTTAGGATTATTTTCCAGGGCACAACATATGGAAAGTAAAAAATGTAGCTTTCTAAAAAAAACAGGAACAATACAGGTTAAATAATTTCAAAATAAAGTTTGCAAATTGTTAGACGCCGTTAGTGCCATAATATACATTGCTAGTTAGTTAGTTGCTGTGCAAATGTCTATATTTTTTATTACTTAATGTTGAGGTATTCAACCCTATGGATCAATATACTAGTTCCTAACGTTTTCTAGGACTGTCAAAATTTTGCTAAAATTACATTTTAATATTTGTCTTTACAAATAATTATTTTTAATTATTTTTTATATTATTTAATGTCTACATCAAAATATGTATGTGAAAAAACAACTTAAAAACTGAGTTCATTTGTTGTGCTGTTTGTGTCCAGTAGAGGGCATCGTTACGCAGCACAATGGATTGTATAAAGAACAGTAAATTCTTCACATTAGTATTAACATTGTGGCATCTATTAGACAAATTATATGTACACTGTAGGTATATTGTGTATGTTTTATACCATATACCCAAATCTGGCCCTCGATTTATCCAGCATTTATTTGGACTTGGGACATCAGGTGGGTGCAATTAACAAATAGGTAGAACAGAAAAGCAGCAGGCTCCAGCCCTCGTAGGGTAAGATTTGAGTATCCCTGCCTTATACAGTTATCAGCCACTTCATTAGGTACACCTGTTCAACTGCCCGTTATTGCAAAAATCTAATCACTCAATCACGTGGCAGCAAGTCAATGCATTCAGACATGTAGACATGGTCAAGACAATCTGCTGAAGTTCAAACCAAGCACCATAATGGGGAAGAAAGGTGATTTAAGTGACTTTGAACGTGCCATGGTTTGATGAGTTTGAACCCTGTTGCCTGGTTTGATGAGTCTCAATTTCTGCTGCGACGTTCAAACGGTAGCTTCAGAATTTGGTGTTAAAAACATGAAAGCATGGATCCATCCTGTCTTGTAATCACAGTTCAGGCTGTTGGTGCTGATTTAATGATGTGAGGGATGTTTTCTTTGCAGACTTTGGGCCCCTTAATAACAATTTTGACAATGAGTTTATTGTACTCAAATGGCCGCCACAATCACTAGATCTCAATTCAATCGAGCACCATTGGGATGTGGTGGAACGGGAGATTCACTTCATGGATGTGCTGTCAAATCTGCAGCAAAGTTGTGCTGCAATAATGTCAATATGGACAAAATTCTGAGATATGTTTTCAGCACCTTGTTGAATCTATCCCAATAAAGGCAGTTCTAAAGGCAAAAGGGGGACCAGCTAGGTGTAAGTAATTAAGTGGCCAGTGAGTGTATATATGCACAAGAGTGCACAGAGCCTCATTATAACTCACTCAGACACAGCCTTGGCTCCCCAGTCAAAGACATTTCCAGCAAGAAGTCCCTTGACCAGGGCAAACTGCCTCTGCTCCCAGCTCAGCAACTCCAGGGACTTCACTGCCTTCTGGAAGTACCTGAGAGCCATGTCATTCTCCCTCTGTTTGATCTGAAGGACAAACGGATGCATTGAACTTACAAGTTTTCATCCCTCTTTGCTGACCTTTGACCAATCCATATAAACACACAGACACCAATGCTTGGAATACACTACACGACTTTACAACTACAAAATGGCTGTATTGCTCACAATACACAACATTCTGTCTCGCAATTTGTCGTTTTGTTGACAGAGCAGTTCTCACACTAGACCGCCGAGCACAGACGAGGTAAACACATTACACAATCTTGGATGGATCCACGTCAAAATGAGTCTTACAAGTTTATTTTACTTCACGTGACTTTGACGGAAATTGTGCCTGAGAAAGACCAGCAGCTTTTATACAAGTCTTCTGCAGTCATTTATGAGGGGGAGATAAGAGGGAAAAAAACTGTATAAATATTTAGGGGAAAATGGTTGAGGGAGACGTGGGCAACAAGGATTGTCTGTTTTGCAAAATAAATTTAGATGGAAATGGTTAAACATTAGTGTGGGTACAGCTTCTGTTATACATATTTCAAATTTATAATTGAAAAGCTCAAGGTTTCTGCTCTCTCATTGGCTCCAGCTCCTCACAGATTACACAAAATCGCTTCGGTGATGGGAGCGAGCTCTGATTTGGCTCCGATCTGGGAGTTGACACAGACTCAAAAGATTAGTCTGGGACAGCTAAATCGGCTCTAAAGTCGTGTAGTGTATTCTCTGCTTAAGCAAGACAATAGGACATTAAATGACACTGATGTGTACCAAGACCAGACTTGTATGCTTAATGTTCAGATGACATGCTCGACATTTCAGGAAAAACTAAATTGTAAATTTGCAAATCTGATAAAGCTACTTAACGCATGCAAACCTTGGAGTAGGGATCTGGGAAGTTGAACTCATTTAAACAGTGTTCTCTTGTGTCTAACAGACTTCTGACAGTGAGAGATCCGTAAGCACTAAAGGTGAGAAGAGAAGTGCTCTACATTAGCCAATAGAAACACATACAGATTTCATAGTGAGCATTGAGACTTCATCTAAAAGAGTCAATCTAATCCTCTGCTAGAAGGCCTTTAGAGGTCTGCATCTACAGAAATAATCAGGAAACAGCATTATGCTCTAGTAGTGTAAAAGATTTAGAAATCTACAGAGGAGGCATTTAGGTCCCTTACAAAGGTTGGTGACGGAGGGTCTGAAGCTTGTGCCGATACTTTTGGCGGAACTTCTCTGCTCGTTCAACGGCCTCTGGAAGATCAGGCTGGCTGGCAACAGCTCTCTTTACCACCTATACAAGACACCCAGAAAATACATTTCAAAATTAACTGCGATATGGACTCCTTGTCAATCATGAAATGTTAGCAAATTTTTTGTTACATCAGTGGCAGATGCTCTGCCTCTTACCCCATCCAAGGCCTCCTCAAAGCAGTAGAGCCAGTATTCCCGTGCCAGAGCGTCCTCTGAGAGGTCCACTGTGTCTGGGACATAGGAGGATGGGTCCTGCAGCAGGGGCAGGTTCACAAGCTGCCTCTCCAGGCGGTCCATCTCCAACATGTCAAACTGGACCCGTAGAGGAGACACTTAGCAGTGTACATTCTTCTGGACTAATTAACTTATGCAAGCTCAAAACAAATTGCCAAAAAACGCACAAATTATGCCTGAGCATCGCAGGTTTAAAAAGGTGTCTTGTTGTCATGATTCTGAACAGTCAGATAGTTATCATCAATGAAAAGAAGCTGCCATCTGGAAACATAGCCGGCTTGTTTCAGCAGTTCAATCATACCTTTTTTTGACACGGTCTTGATGTTCTTGACAGCAATGTATTTTGATTAACGGTTCATCCATGTCAATATGGCCAAAAACGTTGTTGATCAGCAACTGTAACAATTATGTACAGTCGTATGCAAAAGGTTAGCCTCCCCTGACAATTTCCATGATTTTCGATAATAAAAAATTGAATGTTTGGATCAGCGATTTCATTCTGATTGATCAAATAACTAAAGGACACAGTAATATTTCAGTAGTGGAATTAGGTTTAATGGATGAACAGAAAATGTGCAATATTTCACTACTGAAATATTACTGTGTTCTTTAGTTATTTGATAGATCAAAATGAAATTGCTAATCCAAATACCCAATTTATAAATAAAAATCAAGAAAATTGTTTTTAATAAATAGCTTGTGGTGCTAACGTATTTAAACATTGACACGTTTTGGTCATTTTGGCACTGGAATCACAGTGGTACATGAAATCAAAAGTTAAAAAGTATATTGACTCCTCCTCCTACCAGTCCCAACTGTGCAGTGTGTATACCTGCATGCGTCACACAGGTGGTTCCAACTAAATTCAGAGTGACTACCTAAATAATACTCCAAAGGATGCAACAATGTGAAATGAAAGGCTGGCATGTAGCTGTTAAAATGCTAAAGCAGTGTCTCTGAAACCTTGTTCATCCCAATGTGAATGTTAAGACAGTGTGTCGCACATCACCCATAATTATGAGAAAACACACAGCCCTAAATATATCACAGCACCGCAGCACGCACTCACACACAGGGCTTCCGTTAGCTGGCGATAGACAACTTTTGGCAGATTAAATCGATTAGATTCCGCCATTCCGATTTAATTATTAGCTACTAGCCAAATTGTCTGGAACAAAAATGTAAATGGATTTAAAATTATTTTGGGAAATAATAATTAACAATGTCCAATGGAATTTTGTCTCAGCTTTAGTGACAGCCTTGTGGACTATAAGAAGTTTGCTTAATAGCGATAATTTGGTTTGTGATTGTTTCACACCAGTGAGTGTCTTCATTAGGACCTCAAAGTCACAGCATTTACAGCATAGCGCATACAAGATGCAGCTGCTCGATCACTACGACATGCATTTTATCAAATTTGGTAACAATCACAAAGTACTTTGCCAAAACCGAAAGCATAGTCTTCCTTGTCGGCGAGACTTCCACGTTTCTGCAAATAATTGAAGCTGTGTGGGTTTAGGCTGAGTATGTTAGGGCTTTAACACCAGAAGCACCACAAGCTGCAGCCATCTGGCTTTTGAGTTTGGAATTAAAATAAATCTGTGATATTTAAAGCTACATACAAATCGGTCCTTAACCTTTACTAAATATGTTTGTGTTACACTGATCCGTTGTCAGAATCCTAAAATCACAAAATGAAATGTTTTTTATAGGACATGTATGTTGTTTTACCACTTATTCCTACCTAAACTACCAATATCGACAGCCACTTAGCTGTTGGTACCCAATTGTGGTAACCAAGCCATAACCACGGTTGTCTGAATGACATATGCGACACCTCATTTTTATTAATTTAGCAACAAGGACTTAGGGATATTTTTACAACTATTATTACTCATTGACAAGACAGAAGGAAGCAGAAGTTAGGGAAACAGGTAGGAAGAAAAGAACAAGACAGAAGGAAGCAGAAGTTAGGGAAACAGGTAGGAAGAAAAGAACAAGACAGAAGGAAGCAGAAGTTAGGGAAACAGGTAGGAAGAAAAGAACAAGACAGAAGGAAGCAGAAGTTAGGGAAACAGGTAGGAAGAAAAGAACAAGACAGAAGGAAGCAGAAGTTAGGGAAACAGGTAGGAAGAAAAGAACAGGAAGGGCTTTATCATTAAGCATCAGTATATCGTCTACCACAAATACTGTGCAACACATGGATGTGGGCTTCAATACCTATTTTAGAGCCTGATAACTAAATACAACCGCATGTGTTCTTTGAAATAATCACAAGAAAATCAGAATGGAGCCAGCTGTGATTCCCACTTACACTGCGAAACAGGAGTTTGGGAGGGGCTTTAGAAACAACAGTTTTCTTTGTGTGACATGAAGATGCTTCAGCACATATTGTATGTCCGCGATGCATGTGGTGGAAGGAACATCGGTGGAACAATTTGGATCTGAACTATCCAGAATTAATAGTGTGTTGCGATCTGGGCATATGTACTTATGTGATTAATTAATTGTTATTCATTCTTTCCAGCGGCACCATATGCGTCCTAATGCCATGCAGTGAGTCAAGCACACGGAGCAGAATGCTACGCGCTCATTGGATGATTGGGCAATGGGGCGGAGGTGTTCATTGAGTCTACGCTTATGATTGGATTCTGATAAGTAGCGCTCTCGTTTTACCAGAGAAGCATTCTCACGCACACACAAAATGTAACGGGAGTGTCTTCGACTTCAAGGACTTCCCTTTTCTTTGCCAGAATATGGAACACTATTGATATTTGTTGTATTGTGTTTGGTTCCATTACTGAAGATGCATCTACTTGTATAGATTTGATGGGAGCTGATTTAGCCAATGCTTAGACCAGTGGTTCTCAAATTGTGGTACGTATACCACTGGTGGTACTTGGAGCACCCTGTGGTGGTAAACCAATTTACTAGAAAAAATAAAAGGGTTTGATGTATTGTAACATTAATCAAACGAATTGAGACTGTACTGTAAAGAATGTACCGTATGTACAGCAGCAATACTTTGCGAGAATAGGCTTCTTGGGTGCTCATATTTCCCCTGAGATTTCGTAAACAGAATTGATCATTTACTGTGCACAATGGGTTGTTTAAAACTAAAATTCCTAAATTAAGGCAAGGCAAGTTTATTTATATAGCACATTTCATACACAATGGCAATTCAAGGTGCTTTACATAAACAGAAAAAACATAAATATTTAAAACAGATAAAATTAAAGCAATTAAAATAAAAGTGAAACAGTTAGAAAAATAGTACAGTTTAAGGAATAAAAGAGACTGAACGAACCATATAAAATATAGTGCAATCGGTTCACACAGAGTTCATTCAGTAAAAGCGTAGCTAAATTAAGCCTGACATACTTAACACATGGTCACATACATGGTCCTTCAATGGTTATTGATGTTTTCTGTAGTTTCTCGGAGATGGAGGCTTGTAGGTGGTACTTTAATAGGTTAGCTTGACCAAAAGTGGTACTTGGTTTGAAAAGTTTGGATTAGATTAGATTGAACGCATGGTCGGTCTGCACCATGTATGTGCATTTTGTGTGGCTGGGATTTTACATTATGTTCTCAAACATAGTATTGTATTCTGTCAGATTTAACACTTGTGTGAGCGAACATTAGCTGCTGGCCACTCTTCACTGCAAAGTGGTTGCATTGAAACACAATGCGCTGCATGAGAGAATATTTCTTTAAATGGAGTGACCCTGTTAACATGGTGACATTAAAGCGACAGCTTTGTTTTGGTTAAAAGACAAAAATGTCAATTATTAATTTTAGACTAAATTTATTTTATATATGTATTTTTTGGGTTGAAAATTGATAATCGGTCCACCACTAATTCTAATGATGCCAAACGTCATAAGATCTTGGCGGTTCATGTAAGATTAAAAGGCCTGGCAGTTATAGTGTTAACCTCAATCATACATAATTTGATCTGTTGATAAATTCTTGGCATAGTTCAAAGTACAGTTTACGTTCAGTTTTAAGGCAATGGATCAGTTGATTTTCAACTGGGAAAAATTACTGCTTTAGTCGTTCTAGCCGAAAAAAATTGATCTACACAAATAGCTTCTTTGGCTAATTTAAAATGTGAAAAACAAATTGCCTGTATTCATCAATATGTGGACTATTGATGTATTTCTCTATTAAAACATGATACAGCCGTGAAGTCACAATTGAAAATGTTTTGTTTTCCAATATAACCTGTTTTTATTTATAAGAACATTGTTTTTGCTAAAATTTGAAAACAATTAGAATAAACAACGAGCATTTCAATTAGTTAATTGTGCTGTAGGCTGTATGTTTCTGATATGTTCCACAAGTGTACAGAAAAATAACATGCTGCCAGTCACATTGTCTGGCGCCAAATTATCCTGACGGAAGCCCTGGCACATACAAACACACACACGCACGCACACCCTGGGGAAGTACTTACGGGAAACTGAAGGAAAACGTTACAGTAGGTAAACAGGGGTAAGTGATGGTGGATAAGAAGAGAAGAGATGAAAACAATGAAATATTGCATTTATAAAATCAATGAAAGCAAATAATTAATGGGAAATATAAATGAACGATGTTGACCTGTCAGTAGGGATGCACTGATACTAGGATCGGAAATGTGTCCAATACTGGCCAAAAATACGGGATTGTGTATTGGCATATGGAGTCCGATACCATGATCCGATACCATGTCCGAATAAGCTGCAGTAAACATGAGAGTTGTTGTAGTGATGAACCGTTCAGAATGAAAACAAAGTTAACCATTATTGTACATGTATCCTTAATGCATTAACACTAAATAGTGCTCCAAGTATGTTTCAAGGGTACAAAATGGTGGTGCAGAAAAAATTAAAGGGTACTGTACGTACATCTATTTCTTCTGCTACAGTAGCCTACAAAAAGTTTACATGTTACGGTTCTAGGTTGATTTTAAGGTGAAAAACTATCAACTGACAGCATCAAAGGTAAAAAATATACACTGCTCAAAAAAATAAAGGGAACACTAAGATAACACATCCTAGATCTGAATGAATGAACTAATCGTATGAAATACTTTCGTCTTTACATAGTTGAATGTGCTGACAACCAAATCACACAAAATT
The DNA here is from genome assembly GCA_016801145.1 of Umbra pygmaea. Classification (NCBI taxonomy): domain Eukaryota; kingdom Metazoa; phylum Chordata; class Actinopteri; order Esociformes; family Umbridae; genus Umbra; species Umbra pygmaea. The sequence continues at coordinate 38,942 of JACXGM010001564.1, forward strand.
ATCAATGGAAATCCAATTTATCAACCAATGGAGGTCTGGATATGGAGTCACACTCAAAATCTAAGTGGAAAACCACACTACAGGCTAATCCAACTTTGATGTAATGTCCTTAAAAGAAGTCAAAATGAGGCTCAGTAGTGTGTGTGTGGCCTCCACGTGCCCGTATGACCATGCTATACTCCAGCCACATGAGGTCTAGCATTGTCTTGCATTAGGAGGAACCCACAGCCAACCGCACCAGTATGTGGTCTCACAAGGGGTCTGAGGATCTAATCTCGGTACCTAATGGCAGGAGGCTACCTCTTGCGAGCACATGGAGGGCTGTGCGGCCCCCCAAACAAATGCCACCCCACACCATTACTGACCCACCGCCAAACCGGTCATGCTGGAGGATGTGGCAGCAGAACGATCTCCACGGCATTTCCAGACTCCAGACTCTGTCATGTCTGTCACATGTGCTCAGTGTGAACCTGCTTTCATCTGTGAAGAGCACAGGGCGCCAGTGGCGAATTCGCCAATCTTGGTGTGCTCTGGCAAATGTTCTTGGGCTGTAAGCACAACCCCCACCTGTGGACGTCGGGCCCTCATACCACCCTCATGGAGTCTGTTTCTGACTGTTTGAGTGGACACATGCACATTTGTGGCCTGCTGGAGGTCTTTTTGCAGGGCTATGGCAGTGCTCCTCCTGGCACAAAGGCAGAGGTAGCGGTCATGCTGCTGGGTTGTTGCCCTCCTACGGCCTCCTCCACATCTCCTGATGTACTGACCTGTCTTCTGGTAGCGTCTCCATGCTCTGGACACTATGCTAACAGACACAGCAAACCTTCTTGCCACAGCTTGCATTGATGTGCCATCCTGGATGAGCTGCCCTACCTGAGCCACTTGTGTGGGTTGTAGACTCTGTCTCATGCTACCATTAGAGTGAAAGCACCTCCAGCATTCAAAAGTGACCAAAACATCAGCCAGGAAGCATAAGAACTGAGAAGTGGTCTGTGGTCACCACCTGCAGAACCACTCTATTGGGGGTGTCTTGCTAATAGCCTATAACTTCCACCTGTTCCATTTGCACAAAAGCATGTGAAATTGATTGTCAATCAGTGTTGCTTCCTGAGTGGACAGTGTGATTTCACAGAAGTGTGATTGCCTTGGAGTTACATTGTATTGTTAAAGTGTTTTTTTCAGCAGTGTATATACAGAAAAGTTATTCTAATTCATTGTTCTTGCTTTCCAACCAGGGTGAGAAATGCGGGTGCTTTTTGACTTTGGTACTCTCCTTAGCCTAATCTACCAGCCACAGTGGCTAATAGATTGTAAACCATGCAATACGTTTTATTATTGTTTTTACTTTAAGCATTTCATTTGTCTCGGATTTTACAAAAATGACACATTTGTGGAGATGCATTTATAAAGCAAAGCTAGTTAGTGAGAAAACCAGCCTGCGGTGTCATACACATATACAGTGCAGTGCAGACAAAAAGTAAGCTACGCAATGTGTCTGAAACGGCCCTCCCGAACAGTAGAGTAAAATTACCTTTTGGATTTGCTGAAAGACGTAACTGCAATTATATTCACTACCGACATTCAGAGTTCAGACTAGGGCTGGGCGATATGGCCAGAAATGAATGTCTCAATATATTTTGTAACTTTACCAACTAAAGATATATATCTCGATATTTCATTATTTTTCAAGTTTGGAAAATGTGTACACATATGTAAAGAAAAAAGGGAATTTTCTTTATTAAAATTAACAAGTGAAGAAGTGCAATTTCTTTGTCAAAGAGGTGTGCAAGACACATATATTGTTTTGAAACATACATTACCAATCTCTGTCAATTTAATATTCAAATCTATTATAGTAAAAGAATAATGCTCAATCATATAGGATGTGGTGAGTAAGTATGAAAAATAGAGCTTGGAAATATGGAAAAAATCTAATATCACAATATTGTTGACCAAATACCTCAATATCAATATTGCGGCGATATTGTAGGGTTGACAAATGGTGCTTACAAATAAATATTCACACAATGAGATTTTAGATAAATAATCATCATTGATGTGTATATAATAACTAAGTGGGGCAAAGGCAAATAATAGAAAAGCTAGAACAGTCTGGTAAGTTCAGAAAATGACATCCCTTTACTGTAATCCAGCCTTTAAAACCAGGAAAAAATAACACTTTTGTCATATCACGAAATTACGATATCCAAAATCTAAGACGATAATCAGTCTAATATCATGATATTGATATAATGTCGATATATTGCCCAGCCCTAGTTCAGACACATGTCCCATGTCTCTATTAAGTCTGACAGCACAATGGGTGGATGCAAGTTTTACATTATGCAGCATTAAAACACTGGTATCAGATCGGTACTCTGTATCGGATCGGTATTCAAGAGTTCAGTATTCAGATTGGTATTGGCAATGAAAAAGTTGTATCTGTGCATCCCTACCTGTCAGAATATGATTTTTAATTAAACAACATATTGTGACCCACCACCTGGATTTATCTTAACTTTTAAATAATTTATGAAATAACAGATTCAGAGCTTCATAATGGTTTATCAAACAATGCCATTAGATAAATAATGGGATAGATCTGATACTTTGACACCTGTAATTCTATTTCTGAGAAAATGCCCCTCAAAGTTTTGCCAGGTAGAGTAGGCTACTAATGTAACATGTAGTCTTCATAAACATGCCAAATCAGAGACCACATTTCTCAGGCTGTGTAACACGTATAGACTCCATTGCAATTCTGTACTGAGAAGAGAGGGTTATTTCTACCCAGAGTTTACTAATATTTGCTTAAGGCAAAGGTTTTACATTCGAGTAAGTACGCAACATTAGTATTTAATCTCTCAACTCTCTGTGTGTACCTCAGGGCTCTCGTCTTTATAAACATGACAAATTTGAAATCTATTTTCTCAGGCTGTGGGAGGAGGGGGCGGAGGGAGACGACACTCAGGTATTTTGAATTTGGACTGCAGTACCCATTTTAAACACTGGCTGTCAGTTTTACATATTGGTCCTTTAATATCTAACAGTATATTCTAGAGTTTAAATAGCAACTACCTATTTTGGTATACAGCTTGAGAAATTCTCTCTCAAAATCATTTTTGTAATCTATTTAACATAGATATACCCAACATTTACTCCGTTATGTTTTTAAGTTCTGGGCTATGGTAGCAAAAGTAAACAATAGGTATAAGTTAACTTCTAACAGTGTATGACAAAACTGAAATGGTGTTTGTGTTACACCCAGACTCAAAACTAACATGACAAACAAGATCAGCGCAACCATGACACACAAACAGTGTTCTACTACGTCTCTCTAGTCATGTAACGGTTTAGAAACATGCAGAGGTTTTTTAGGTTGGGTAGAATCTCTGTTGATCTCGTTTGTTTGTTTGTTTGTTTGTTTGCTGCTTCCATGGCTGTAGCACGCTGGGTTTGCGTTTTTACAAGTATGCCTGGCAACCCGGTCGTGCTGTCAACAAGGGCAGTTGACAACAACAAACAGGCCAAAATAGAAACTGAAATTCCATCCCGGAATGAAAATTTCAAAGAACAAAATACTGGCTTTAGCATTGTTATCAGGAAAGATTGTATTTCAATTTAGCATAAATTAATATCTGTTAAAATATTTTGCTAATTTTTGGATTTAATAAAGTAAATATATTACATATTGGGTCCTTTAAGGTTGTTTCCATCTATGTGTTACCAATACTCCCATAGGCCAACTTTTTTAATTTGAGCAAGAACGTAACATTAATAATTAATCTCAACTTTCTCTGTGTAATTCATGGCTGTTGTGGGACCAAAGGTAAATACCAAAACACACGTAGTTCTGGCATTTTTACTAGGCTAAGGACTTATTTTTAATATTTCCAAAACACAGCATAAAAATATAGTTATTCAAGATGCTGTTAATTGAAAAGAGTGTATTCTGAAAATAAAAATAAGTTGTGTTGCTCTACTGAAAGTTTGTGTGTGACTTAAGTCTAAAACCAGGGGGTGGGTCACGTCACATACATGGCACCCTTTGTATTACAATATTATAATTGTCAACAGTAAGTCGAGACCCCAACTGACATTCAATCCAGATTGAAGATTTTGTTCTAGAAATGTATTCTAGGGCTGGGCGATAAGACGATTACATTGACTCTCGACGACCATGATCATTTGCAACCATGCGACGATGACAAAAACGATGCTTTGGTAAAATTGTACTCGACTCTCCCTGCCTTACCTGGCGGTGCACACCTTTGCAGTGCAGTGAGGTTTCTAAAATGACAAACAGCGTAATAAAATGACATTGCTGTATTTTCCAATTTGCCATGCAAAAAGACAATATTACTTGTAGAATGAGTCAACATCAAAATGCTGCACCCATTTCTCACTGTATTTCTATACGTTTTTGAAATCCCAGCTATTTTTCACTTCCATAAATTGTTGGTGTTGTGCAGGATGATGTCCTACATCATTAAGGAGTTGTTATTTTGTAATTTTGCTTCCTACCTGTCTGTAATGTGTTTAAAAAAAAACAGTCTAAAACATGACATATTTTGAGGCGCCATAGCTCTGTCTCTGTTTAACCCACAGGGATGATTCAACCACTAGCATGTATGGTTCGCAAGATAATTGCGCTTGATGCTCTACTGCGTCTGGGATTTTTAGAACATCGCTCGATCCATCCATCCATCCATCAATCTTCGTCCGCTTATCCGGAATTGAGTCGCGGGGGCAGCAGCTCCAGCAGGGGACCCCAAACGTCCTTTTCCTGAGCCACATTAACCAGCTCCGATTGGGGGATCCCGAGGCGTTCCCAGGCCAGGTTAGAGATAAAATCTCGCCACCTAGTCCTGGGTCTTCCCTGAGGCCTCCTCCCAGCTGGACGTGCCTGGAACACCTCCCTAGGGAGGCGCCCAGGGGGCATCCTTACCAGATGCCCAAACCACCTCTACTGGCTCCTTTCAATGCAAAGGAGCAGCGACTCTACTCTGAGATCCTCACGGATGACCGAGCTTCTCACCCTCTCTAAGGGAGACGCCCGCCACCCTCCTGAGGAAACCCATTTTGGCCGCTTGTACCCTGGATCTCGTTCTTTCGGTCATGACCCAGCCTTCATGACCATAGGTGAGGGTAGGAACAAAAACTGCTCGGTAGATTGAGAGCTTTGCCTTCTGGCTCAGCTCTTTTCGTCACAACGATGTGATATATTGAGTGTAATATCACCCCCGCTGCGCCAATTCTCAGACCAATTTCCCGCTTTATTGTCCCCTCACTCACGAACAAGACCCCAAGGTATTTGAACTCCTTCACTTGGGGTATGGACTCATTCCCTATGTGGAGTAGGCACTCCATCGGTTTCCTGCTGCGAACCATGGCCTCAGATTTAGAGGTGCTGGTCCTCATCCCAGCCGCTTCACACTCGGCTGCAAACCAATCCAGTGAGCGCTGAAGGTCACAGGCCGATGATGCCATCAGGACCACATCATCTGCAAAAAGCAGTGATGAGATCCTCCGCCCACTGAACTGCAACCCACCCCCACCCCGACTACGCCTCGATATCCTGTCCATAAATACTACAAACAGGATTGGTGACAAAGCGCAGCCCTGGCGGCGACCAACTCTTGCATGAAACGAGTCAGACTTAATGCAGAGAACCTGGACGCAGCTCTTGCTTTGGTCATACAGAGATTGGATGGCCCTAAGAAGGGACCCCCTCACCCCATACTCCCATAGCACCTCCCACAGTATCTCCCGGGGGACCCGGTCATACGCCTTCTCCAAATCCACAAAACACATGTAGACAGGATGGGCATACTCCCAGGCCCCCTCCAGGACCCTTGCCAGACTAAAGATCTGATCCGTTGTTCACCGACCAGGAACGAATCCACATTGTTCCTCTTCAACCTGAGGTTCGACTATCGGCCGAACACTCCTTTCCAGCACCTTAGAGTAGACTTTACCAGGGAGGCTGAGAAATGTGATACCCCTGTAATTGGCACACACCCTCTGGTCCCCCTTTTTGAACAGCGGAACCACCACCCCAGTCTGCCACTCCTTTAGAACTGTCCCAGACTTCCATGCAATGCTATTGCTCAATCATGTGAATTTAATCGTGGGAAGCCAAAATTGTGATGTGATTAAAATTAAATTCACTGTGCAGCCCTAACTTCCACTGTCATAGTTCTGTGTGTAAGGCTTGTTCTGTCGCCCCTTGCCATTGTCAGTCATTGTATATTTCAAGATTTGTTTGGTTTCTGAATCTACCTTCACATGTTTTGGTGTATTTTTTGTGCACTTTTGAGCTGCCATCTGTTATTAGAAACATCAACCAAAATCCTCCACTGGGTTCCCCACCTGCCATTTGCATTCCTATAGCTATATTCGTTCACAGCATTTTATTTAAGTTCATTAATGTGCGTTAGTACGATGCAGGTGCGTTTTTCCTGCTAATTCACCCCTCGTAGCGCATAGAATAAATTGATATTTCATGTATAAAAAGACGATTACATATACTATCGATGAAGTTTGGACATGTCCATTCGCCTGTGTAAAGTCAGACATCGCCCAGCCCTAGTATCCGTAAGCATAAAAACATTGGCCCTGCTCATTGGCATGTCCCATGTACTTACTGTTCCACTGCGTGCTCGTTGCATGGGATTCAGGTCAGGAGACACACTCATCAGGCCAGAGCTCCCAGCATAGTTCTCCCCCCAACTGTACTGGTTAGGATCTGGAAAAAGTAAAAAATATATATATATATATAAATAAATCTAAGTGAATTGGACTCAAAATAAATAACTTTCAATCAACAAGAAAGTCCTTACCAAACCTAATGTGTGATAAGGCAGTGGTTCCCAAAGTGTGGGGCGGCATGAGGGATGCTGAGAGTTAAGGGAAGATGAACAATTGCAACTATATTAACATTAATTGTCCTAAGTAAAAAAGAAAATGCTGTATTATTGCACACAACTGCTGCTCTCAACGTTATCAGTGATGACTTCCCAAAGAATCTACAGGTTTTAAATGGTGAAATTTGTTGTGTGCACACTTGACACAAAGCAGCCTGAATCAAAGCTAGCTGTGCCATACATTCACCCATTATAACTTCTGTCTATTAAGAAAAAGGATCAAATATTTAAGGTATGACAGAATGAAAGTGTCCAGTCCAAACACCACTAATTCATAATTGATTAAACTATTTAAACTTAGGCACTTTCCCAAAGGGATGTATAGATTGTGTGTGAGCACCCATTTTTAAAATAAGTGATAATTGGTCATGTTTGTTATGGGCTACATACGACAACCATGGCAATATTATTAAATAATTACTTTTTGGTAGGCTAAAGAAAAGGGATTTTTCTCCAACTGGGGATTTTTCAGTAAGCTGAAAGGAAGCTTCTGAGCAGTAGCCATAACCTCTAAATTTGAAGATTGGTGGGAAGTGTTAGTCCTGTTTATGTAATGCAGAACCATTTTGTTTGATCGATTATTTCAAAAGAAGATGTCCAAGAGAAATACTGTAAGTACACCCTAGTCATCCATGATAAGGACGCAAAACATTTCACAGAAGGTGGCTTCAATACGCAAGGTCAAAGTCAAAGTCAAAGTGGTTTATTTATCATATGCATTGAATAACATACATCATCCTATGCAGAGAAATTCTTTTTGACATGGCTCGGCGATTCTATGCAGTGGGCTTAAAAACAAGAATTACAACAATATAAGACAATATAAGGGAAACCAGGTACAATGGAAACCAGGATTTGAGTAAACAAAATGTAAATAGATATTTTCTTTTTATATAATCATGAAAGGAGGGACATGGTAAGAGTTTGGGATAAGGCATGGCTGCCTGTTTACTTTAAGTCACGAAGAACTGCAATAGATTAAGGTTTATGATATTAAATTGTTTTAGATGCACAAACAATTTCATTTTGAATTTCAGACAATAAACCCAAAACAAACTAGAACTGCAAGCAGTTTTGACGGGGTCCAAGCCGTCCCTGGCGAGTCCCCCCTGGTGCAAGTCGCCCTGATGACCCGCGGAGCCCACAAAAGCAGAACCTATGAAATCGGAACAAAAGGCGCGATGGCTGTGACGCAAAAGATGGAAAATATCATAACACTTAAGATACAAGGTCTGTAGTAATTTGCACGTGCTCTGATATTTCAAATACATTTTAAAATGTTAAAAGAAGTGCTTTGATAATGGTTGAAAATGTCAGAGAAGATTAAAAAAGTTGTCATTAGCAAGAAAACATAGGGGATTACAAACTAAGAAAGCAGATGATGAAATACTATCACATAGTATGTCGATCCATAAACTGTCGTTCGGAAAACAGGTTTTCAGATAGCAGAGGTAATCAGAGTGCTGTACAGCCATGGCTCAGTATTCATGTACTGTGTTTGAATGAACAAATATTTGGTTTAATTTGTCCTAATTGTACAGGGATAGGGATTAATTTAACATTGATCCGCAAAATTATGGGTTCTCTAACAATTTTATTTAATAATTTATGTATGCCTAACATTCTTGTCTGTACACTGTGCCTTACACACTAAAACAAAACACAACATTTAGCACCCTTTTTATGTAACTTTATTCCATTCCATTTTACTGTTCAGATTAGGTTGCTACTTTATACTGCGGCCAAAAGTTCATCAATCAATCAATCAATCAAATCACTTTATTCATCCCAGAGGGGCAATTAAATGACACAAGAGCAGAACACCCCTAACAATAACAAGACAAACAAATTAATAGTAATAAATAAAAGGAAGAAATGAAAAAGAAAAAGGGGAACGGGGTATGGGATGAGTGCACCATGCATCAATCTCCGGAGTGTTATTGTAGTGCAGTACGGAGATGTATGATATAGGATGAGGGCTGGGAGGTTAGGAGCTGAACAGCCCTGGGGACAAATGTCACCTTCCTTCTCTGGGTCTTACAGCCTTGACAGCGAAGTCTGCGCCCTGATGGGAGCCACTTAAATGTAGAGAACATTCATGTTGCACATTTGAATTAACTGATCTTTGATTTAATTTGTCATAATTGCGCAGGGACAAGGCTTAAAATTGACAGATTCACAAAATCATGGGTTCTGTAGCAATTAACTGTAGCATTTTGTGTATATCTGCCGGTCTTGTCTGTACACTGTGCCTTACACATTAAACAAAACAAAACAGAACAGAACCAAATAATGAGTTACTTGCGTTTGTTCCAAAGGAAACAATGTCATAAAACCTTTTTGCAACTTTTTTTCTGTAACTTTATCCCATATCCTTTTCACTGTTCAGATGAGGTTGCTACATTATTCTGTGACCAACAGTTCATGTAGCGCATTTGAATGAACTGATCTTTGATTTAATTTGTCCTAATTGCGCAGGGACAAGCCTTAAAGTTAACATTGATCCACAGAATCATGGGTTCTGTAACAGTTTACTGTAGTAATTTGTGTATATCTGCCCATCTTGTCTGTACACTTTGCCTTACACATTAAACAAATCAGAACCAAATAATGAGTTACCTACATTTGTCCAAAGGAAACAATTTTACAAAACTTTTAGTAACATGTTTTCTGTAACTTTGTCCCATTTCCCTTTCACTGTTCAGGTCAGGTCACTAATTTAGGCTGCTACCGACAGCATACATTATAGATAGTTGTTCTTGAAAATGTTTTATATTGTTTTGTAGTACATTTTTGTACTAGATTAGCAACAAACCAATTCTAACACCGCACACTCCAAACAGGAAATAAAGTTTGCCAGATACACAGGCACATGATCCAGCGTACTCTAATAACCCCAACGAGTGGCATTTTATCAGAATATAGCATAGATCATCTGCTTAGAAATATAGGAAATATTGGTTAGGATAGAACACCACAATTAAAATCTGCTAAATAAAAGTATATTACATTCATTATGAATTTATCTTGTCTTTGTCTGAAACAAATTGTAGCCTATACGATTATAATACAATTTTTTTTACATGTTCTATAATGTCTGACACATTAACGAAGCTCATACTTTTGGACAGTCATTATGGAAAGGGGACCCTAAAGTATAATGTTGGTGAGGCAAATGTCAGAAAATATTGAGGTGTGAGCTACAATTTCTGTGGTACACCACCGTTGTAAATATTCCATTAACATTGATTGAGTAAATGGGCAAAAACTGCTCTACGTTGATGACAGCACCTTTTAATGACAAAAATGTGGTACAGAGCTTTAGAGCGGCATGCCAAACAAGCACCAAAATTTTCATGATGATAGCATTTACTACAGAAAAGATATTGTAATCACAATTATCCCAGTTAAATGTATTGAGTTATTGTCCAAAACAAATAAACGTTGATTAAAGCGCCCCCTAATGGCCGACCTTCGCCAAATTTGGTATAGAACATCACAGGGGGACATTGAACAACAATCTCAAGTTTTTTTATGATAGCATTTAATTTGGCAGCGATATAATAAAGTTCATATTTCGTAGCTAGGTACGAAAATGTGTTTGTTCGTCAATTGTGCATAGTTTAACGTAGCAAAATTCTTTTGATACTTTTGGTCAGGTCCGTCTGGTGATGCTAGGTACCAAGTTTCGTGTAGATCGGTGGCACGGTCTAGGAGGAGTTTGAAAAAGTTGGTTTACGCATGGCGCGATATTGTGAAAAATATTGTTATCAGAAATGGGCGTGTCCTATATCATTAGATTCAACTTCATTCAATGAACACAGATATACAAGTTTATATTGTGCAATGTGGAATGTGGAAGTTATAGGTAAAAACACATTTGACATCATTATAGCGCCACCTAGTGGCCCACATGTGTAATTTTTTAATGTGAGTTCCGGTAGCCATTGCACATCTACACTGTAAATTTAAAGTTACTCACATTAATGGAAGTAGTAAATCCTAAAATTTGCCTAAACACATAAATGTTGATTAAAGCGCCCCATAATGGCCGATCTTCACCAAATTTGGTACCGAACATCGTAGTGCAACATTGAACAACAATCTCAGGTTTTTTGAAGATAACATTTAATTTTGAAGCAATATACTAAAGTTCATATTTCATAGGTAGCTACAAAAATATTTTTGTTTGTCAATTGCGCATAGTTTAACATAACAAAATTCTTTTGATAACTTTTGGTCAGGTCCGTCTGGAGATGCTAGGTACAAAGTTTCGTGCAGATCGGTTGCACGGTCTAGGACGAGTTCAAAAACATTGGTTTGCGCATTGTGCGAAATTGTGAAAAATCTTGTTATCAAAAATGGGCGTGTCCTATATCATCAGATTCAGCTCAGTTCGAGGTACACTTGGATTTAAGGATTTCTATTGTGCAATGTGTAATGTTGGAGTTATGGGCACAAAACACATTTCTCACCATTATAGCGACACCTAGTGGTCCACATGTGTAATTTTTGGTATGTGAGGTCAAGTAACCATTGCGCATGTACACTGTAAATTTGAAGTTACTCACATTAGTACAAGGGGTAGATCCAAAACTGGGTCCCATAGGCCACGCCCCTTTTGAGAGCTCATCAGATGAGCCATTGATGAGATATAAACTTTGTAGTTATAGTGCCCCCTAGTAGCCAATTTTCATAAAATTTGTTGGGGAGCCTCAGATGGTCATGTCAAACAAGAATCTAAAGTTTTACAATGATAGCTTTTCTTGGCCAAGATATGGCAAAGTTTATACTTAAGTAGCTAGCTACACAAATTTATTTTTGCACAATTTACGCAATTTTCATCTGATTAAAATTATTTCGATAACTTTTTGTCACGTCAGTCTGGTGATCATACATACCAAACTTCGTGCAGATCGGACACACGGTCTAGGAGGAGTTAGAAAAAGTAGAACTCAGGGAACGCGTGGATATGTGTATCTTCTATGTGCGATGTACGGTTTGGAAGTTAAGGGTAAACACGTTTTTCTGCTATAGCGCCACCTAGTGGTGGAAGTGGCAGAATTTTTCTGTCTGAGGTCCCAGCGGTGATCTGGACCAGTCCTGAAAATGGCACCCCCACGGTCATGTACGGTTTAGGCTGTAGTAACGGTTTTACCGGAAGAATAAAAAGAATAGGAAACCTTAGGAAAACAATAGGGTTCCACAGCATTGCTGGAGCTGTGAACCGCGTTGCTTTGCAACGACGGTTCCCAGCCCCTTCGGGCTTGGACCCCTAATTACAGCAATAGTTAAAAAGAGAATCCAGGGCAACAGCACACACACATATACATATACATATGCATATACATATACATATATATATATATATATTTGTCAATCTGATATAGATTGTTTGTTACTGTATGCAGTTCTTTACTGAATGTAGTAGGATTTATTTAGTAAAAACAGAACTACTTTCTCTTTCACTAACCAAGCTATGTAACATGTACACTCACCAGCCAATTAATTTATTCATGGACCATCTTTTGCCTTCCGAACTGCCTTCAGAACTGCCTTCTTTCTTCGCGGCAAACTATCTTTGTGCTGGAAACATTACTCAGACATTTTGTCCATATTAACATTATTATATTATGCAGTTGCTGCAGATTTGTAGGCTGCACATCCATGATGCAAATCTCCCGTTCCACCACATCCCAAAAGTACTCGATTGGATGTAGATCTGGTGACTGTGGAGGCCATTTCTTTGAGACAATTGAGTACAGTGAACTCATTGTCATGCTCCAAAAATCAGTTTGAGATGATGTGAGCTTTATGACATGGCACGTTATCCTGCTGGAAGTAGCCATAAGGAAATGGGTACACTGTGATCATAAAGAAATGGACATGGTCAGCAACAATACTAAGATGACCAAAGTGTGCCAAGAAAATAACCCCCCATTACACCACCACCACTAGCCTGAAACATTGACTTGACACAAGGCAGGATGGATCAATGCTTTCATGTTGTTTACACCAAATTCTGACCTTACCATCTAATTGTCACAGCCGAAATTGAGACTCATGAAACAATGCAATGTTTTTCCCCATCTTCTATTGTCCCATTTTGGTGGGCCCATGTAAATTGTAGCCTAAGTTTCCCGTTATTAGCTGCCAGGAGTGGCACTTGGTGTAGTCTTCTACTGCTGCAGCACATCTGCTTCAAGGTTTCCATGTGTTGTGCCTTCATTGATGCTTTTCTGCCTACCTTGGTTCTAAAGAGTGGGTTATTTGGGTACTGTTGCCTGTCTATCAGCTCACACCAGAAAACTGCCACTCACTGGATATTTTCTGTTTTTCTGACCATTCTCTGTAAACCTTAGAGTTGATTTTGTTGAAAAATCCCAGTAGATCAGAACTTTCTAGAATTTTCAAACCATCTGGCACCATCAACCATTCCACATTCAAAGTCACTTAAATCACCTTTCAATTCCATTCCATTGATGCTTGGTTTGGACTTCAGTAGATCTTGACCATGTTCACATGCCTAAATGCATTGACTTGCTGCCTGGTGATTAGCTCATTAGATATTTGCGTTACCACAACCACAGTTGAACTGTTTTAGCTAATGAAGTGGCCGGTAGGTGTATGATGAAATGTGTTAAAGAAATTTGGTGAGACTGAAGTGAACTACAAAACCCACAATGAATTTAGATAGATTTTAGAAAGCAGTTCAAGGCAATTTTACAAATGAACTGTAGTGGAATGAGGAAAATGTGTTTCAGGACAGATATGTATATCTGTCAGCTGGCTGGCATCTATTTCACACTTATTCAACGTAGATCACTTCCTTAGAGGCCAATACAGAGGATGGGGGGCGTCAAAGTCATCAACCCCCTCACAGGTCCACACACAGATTCCGCCTAAGTCTGAAGAACAGACCTCCCATGTAACATGGCAGTCACTGGACCAATTACATGATTTTTCTGTGTTTTTATGACGGTCCCATAAAGGGAGGATTTCTGGAATGTACGACATGTCATGTTACACTCTACAGGTAGTAAACTAACCAGGTGGCCAAAAATATCTGTGACGATCCACTGAGACAAACGTCTCGCCCCCTGAGGTGAAATATTTCAATTAATGTTAATGTGGGGCAGCCTGTCCTGTTGTCTTAATTGTGTTTGCACCAAGATGTCTGTGAATAATTTAAATATAGAAATGTCAAAACCAGTTCTGTGTGTTTTAATTGTTATGGCCAGAAGAAAGTGACTCCATTTTGACACCACAGGATGGTTGGCATTACCTGAACAGAGAAGCTAAAATCTTGTTTGAGTTAGTTCTGGTAGTCTAAATCATTAACCGATACTCCTACCATTTTTGATGCTATAGCCGTGTGTTAGGATATATATTTCGGATATATTCGTTTGTAATCATTGTCCGGTTGAAGTGTTGTACTTTTATGCCTTTTAACTGGAATTAAATGTTAATAATTTAAACCGAGCTCTGATTGTGACATTTCAAGTCATTCCTCAGTACATCTCCAATGGAGTTCAGGGAAAACATTGTTAGCCTATTACCTGCCTGCCTTAAGGTTCTGTTCTTATTGAACACACATGCACACACTCCCTAGCTATTCTCTGAGTCTTACTTCAGCATAGAGGCTTGGCCCTGTGCAGTTCAGTCACCCAAGACTGACATTCCTGACCGCTATGCCAGAGCTGAGGTTAGAATCCGATTGCCGCTGGCAGATGACGATTTAGCGACCTAGGAACAGCTCCGAACACAGGCCATTAAAGTGCGCGGCTTGGGACAATAGCCTACCTAACTATTGGAATTCAAGCCAAGCAAATTGTGGGCCCTAGCATATACACTCACCTAAAGGATTATTAGGAACACCATACTAATACTGTGTTTGACCCCCTTTCGCCTTCAGAACTGCCTTAATTCTACGTGGCATTGATTCAACAAGGTGCTGAAAGCATTCTTTAGAAATGTTGGCCCATATTGATAGGATAGCATCTTGCAGTTGATGGAGATTTGTGGGATGCACATCCAGGGCAC
>JACXGM010001565.1:0-12090 GCA_016801145.1 Umbra pygmaea
TCTACAGGTGCACTATTGAAAGCATCCTTTCAGGTTGCATTACAGCCTGGTACGGCAGCTGCTCCGCTGCTGATCGCAAGGCCCTTCAGAGGGTGGTGAAGTCAGCGGAGCGCATCATAGGCTGTTGTCTCCCCTCCGTGCAAGGCATCTACCACAAGCGATGCCTGAGGAAAACACAGAACATCTTAAAAGACCACAGGCCGTGCCCTTTTCTCAATGCTGCCATCTGGTAGACGTTACCGGAGCATCAAATCACGGACTACCAGACTAAAAAACAGTTTCTTTCCGCAGGCCATTCGGCTGCTTAACAAGAAACATTGATTACAAATCATTTCTTGAGTTCCTGTCATTCTCTGGTCACTTTATCCACTCATTCAATGCACCTTTAAAAAGAAATTTCCATGCCATATTTATAATATTCATTACTTCTGCTGTGTACACTCCAGATCACTGTTCAGTACATAGTATATTGCTATTATTACTATTAATATTGTTTTAAAATTTCTTCATATTGTATATAATCTTTTTAAGCCCACTGTGTAGATGTGTCGAGCCATGTCACAAGAATTTCTCTGCATAGGATGATGTGATGTCATTCGATGCATATGACAAATAAACAACTTTGACTTTGACTTTGACTTTGACTTTATTGTCCCTTTCAACAATACAGTAAAACATTTGCTAATTTGTCAACTTTCACATCCCATCTATCAAGAAAACATAAGGACTCCTCAGAAGAAAATCTAGTTGACTCAGCCGGGTGTTCTTGGTAATGAAAGCAATGAGCAAAACGTTCGCCCTGAAAGTGCTGATGAAAGCCTTTTCTTAACACTTGTAGCCAGGAGCGGAGTGGCAATCGGGAGAGTCGGGACTATTCCCGGTGGGCTGCAGGTGTTTCGAGGCCGCGAGGGCTGGTCTGATAACAATAGTTGTACATTGCAAGTTCTCAACACCATCACTTAGTGTGCGGCCGCTGCCCGCTGGTCAAATTGTGCAGCCTCTGCTCAGGTACAGCGAGCCGCAGCCTCCTATTTCAATACAAACTCTGAAGGCACTAACAAAGTGCAGGTCACAACCATGTATAGGATTTTCAGAAATATAGGGGGATCAGTAAGCGGCCCCTCCCCAAATGACGTAAAGCCATCGAACTCCTCTTTTTTTCCTCGTCAGGTTTGGAAGTCTATCGGTAACGTGAGCGTGTGAGTGAGTCTAATGATGGAAAGCCAAAAAGAAAAGCAAAATGTGGTAATAATGTTTATATAAATTCTAATTGCAGCAACCTTTTTGCCAACGTAGAATCACTAAATGTGTTCTCCCAGGGCTTGATTAATTAACCTCCAAAAGCGCGTTCAGAAGTCTGTTCTTCTGAGTGCGCGTGACAGTAGATAGAGACGCAGCAGACGAGGTGATAGACAAAGATAACTTATAACGTCCATATTTGCTACTATATTAGCTAACTCCTGTGTCTCCTTTGGAAATCGAAAGACTCTTCCAAAACAAAGCAGACTCTTGGAACTTAGTTTTCAAAACGGTAAGGAAAATAGTTGATAATATTTAAGTCAGGTGTCTAGCTACAGTATCTAGCTTAACATTTTCAGCAGATGGCTAGCCAGCATGCAAAAGCTCTGGTTATGTACTGTACTGCAAAGTAAGTGTATTAACTAGCTAAATGTGTACCTGAAATATACAGTAAAGTCTAGCTCTCATAGTAGCTCACTTTATTTATTTAATAAGAGAATGCAAGAAGTGCAGTGCAAGACAAACAAATGGTAAGCCCTCACTCATAAAATAATAAACTTTGCTTTACAGAGAATAATGAGAATAACAGAGATACAAAACAATTTATGCTGAGACAGGCTGCAATACTGGAAGACCAAGAGAGGAGAGAGGTTAGTGTATATTATATACTAGAAGCTATACTGTAATACATGACACATGACATAATAGCCTAGTGAAGTAAAAGTAAAATCTCCTCAGAAAGCTGTACTTTGATAAAGGGCCTCTATTAACATTTCAATCAATTATTAGGCTAATTGATCATTATTATAACATCATATTTCATGTAAGGCACCAGCTACCCTTTACAGATATAAAACTATTTGTTAAGCAAAACGCCAATGCAATGCTCAGGAATTTATTGCTTACTTAGGGTTGGCTTGTAAGTGTTGTGTCATTTTGTATATCTGAAATTGCAAGCCAAATTGCTGCGTTCATCCTTTGTAATACAAACATCTGCTGATGATTTTTAAGAAATATATGATATTAGCCAGTCATACTTGCTTTTCACATTGAAAGAAAAGCTATGTAGACTTGGGATCCCAGAAGTGGACATAACTGGAGTGATTGATATTTTGAATGGTGAAGATCTCTAATGGGCTTGCAATTCCCAAACACTGAAAACTAACCAGATGAGGAAAACATTTTTTAAGACTACTTTCAATTATTTGGAGCCAGTTCCAATTTGTCTAGGGCATAATGAGGCAGGCAAAGAGTGTTTTGCACAATATGTTCCACTTAAACCATAAAATCTCTCCTTCACTTTGATTCAGTAAGGGAGCAGCACAAGCATATACGTACACACTTGTGTTAAATCTAAAGATTTTTGCGAGATGTGTGGATGGCAAAAAATATAACAGAAAACATGTTCTTTAAACGTACAATATGTAGGTTTTGGCTGCTAGGGGTCTTTCAATCAAAACAATAGCAAAAGATGTACTTGGATGACATCGGGAAGTAACGTGGGATAATGGGTTTTGTTATCATCGTCAATGACAACCTTCTAATCTAGCGTATCCGGCAGAAAAAATGTTCACTGACAAAGTAATGTATTGTTAAAAATATTATAACTTTATTCACGTAATGTTTGGTTATATACTTTATTCTCGTTATGTTATATATTACACATTTCTCTGGGTTTTAACGTTGGTGGAAACATTCAGGATAATGTAAGTACAAAACTAAGAAAGATATATAATATAGGTATAGTGATGTTTGCTTTTTTAATGCAAAGTACGTCTTTTTATATTTTTTTGGAAAACTACATATTGTACCTTTAAGACAGAAGCATCTTAGTTTGGCTTGATCCTTTATCAGGATACTTTCGAGGTAGCTAAACCACTGGGGTCAGGCAAGAAAAAGCACAAGATACTGTCAGTATATGCTACTCTTGCTGACATTTTACCATATAATGGATCAAGCTTTGTTAACATGCAACTTGTTTTACTAAGCAAAGAACAGGATTTTAAGTATTTTGGACAGGAGATAGTTCTGGGACCCCTTATTCAATACCTTAAAGATCTTGAGACAGGTGTAATCAACTTGCCTGATGGAGAGGTTTGCAAGGGAGCTCTTTGTGCCATTGCTGGGGATAACCTGAGGTCCCATACTATTGGACGCTTTGTAGAGAATTTCAGCACAAGCTCCTACTGTGAAATTGACAGAGTAACATTTGAAGCAGACCCTCTTTCCAAAGCCAATAGTCGCACAATGCAGTCTTACAATGATCATGTTCATGCTCAGATCAGTGATTTGGCATAAAATTGTAGTGGTGGTGATGAATTTCACTCAATGTTTAATGATCTAAATTATTTTCATGTACAGTATATCAGCTAGGGTTACCTCCATGCCTTGGCCATGATCTTTTTAAGGAGTTGTATCATCTGATATGACCCTATACATCAATCATCTTGTAACAGTGGCCACGTAGTTTACCGGTACATATATTGAACTCAACCGCCGGATAAATAAGTTTAAGTACTTAGGTAATGAAGCGAACAACAAATGAGTAAGGTTAACCCAAGGAGTGAAAAGCTTTCGGGCCATGCAGTGCAGAACTGGTGTTTTCTCAGGATGTTGCCTGTCCTTATTGGAGACAAAATTGTAAATCCATGTGATGATGATGTATGGCAGCTTGTTTTGCAACTAAGAGAAATTGTAGATGTCATCTGTGCACCAGCTATTTCCACTGGCTGGGTAGCCTACTTAGGAGTTCTAATTGATGATTATATACATTCTTGCTGGAAAACCTTTCCCAATCATTCACTGAAGACCACACATCATTCCATCATTCATTATCCACAATTGATTTTCCACTTTGAGCTTCTCATCCATCTGTGGAATCTAAGATTTGAGAGCAAACACACATAGTTACAACAATGTGCACGCAAATGCCATAAATGTGGGAATATATGTGTAACCATTGCAGAGCGACATCAACTTTTACAAGCTCTTTTCAGTACCAGCAACTTCTTCCCACCAGCTGTCATAGTAGAGAAGAGTTGTTTCTGGGAGACTTCATTAACGAGATTAGACAATATGTTTCACACCTACAATTTGAGCCACAGTACACTCAAATAGATCATGAAGTGACTATGAATGTTACAAAATACCAAAATAATATGCTTATTGTGATTTGTGACAGTAATTCTCATTAATAAGGATTCAATACATTTCATTTCTGAGAAATATCAAGCTTTGTGTCTTCCTGACATGGGTGTTTATAGCCTTACACAAATAGACAGAACATTGTCCTGTGTCAACCACAAGAACTTGAGGGATTACTACTCTTTTCCTGAGTACACAGTGTGGGGCAGACCATTACTGATTCTTCACCATGCTCTCCTCTTTGTAGAATAATGTCCACCCTGGGAGATAAAGAAGATAATTATTAAGGCTTTGCCAAATATATCTGCAGAGACACAAGAACAACTTTTTAATAACCCCCAGAGCTGTGGCCTAGAATGTAAGGAAGATCTGAGATATGTACGTCAAGAGGACATTAGTGATGTTTTGCCAGTTATTCAAGTCAGAAAACTACTGGAGGCCTTCAGATTAGGTCATGTAGAACTTACCGTTTTAGTTCTAAAGTTTCTAAACAATTGTTCATGTTTTACACATGAAACATCTTTGTACATTTAATGTTTCAGAAACAGAGATCATCAATCTGAATTTCAGACTTTTCAAAGTCCATGACCACTTTCCAGCTCAACACTACAGTCCAGCCCTTCACCACATTCAGCTTTATCATGCTCTCTCTCCAGCCCTTCACCACCTGATCTGGCAGTAGGCCACAGCTCCTCAGACAACAGAAGTTTGCATTTCTGCTTATACAAAACATGGCCTGAGACACTTCAAGTCCCATGGGACAGAATGCCACAACAAAATTACACCAATTAGCATTTCTGAGGGAAAAAGACCTAAACCCGCAGATAGACGCCAGATGATAAGAGTGCTGGTAGATGAGATGCGGAAGTATGAACCTAGCCTTAAATGCTCACAATGTCTCACTGTGTCGCACCTGCCCCCCTTCCAGACCACTGGCAACGTTCTGGATCTCCAGAATATTATCTTAGCCTTCTCTATGTTTATGTATCCCTTGTATAAGTTAGTGCTATGTTTGGGGCGCCATTTTAGCTTTCTCTATGGTTACCTTTACGCATGCAGGTGCTTTCTGTTAAGTCTCATTAGACAGTCCTATACAGGCATATAAGCCTTGTTCTATTTGACACACACTGTCGAGTATTGCATTCTGTTGCTACGAAGCTTTGGTGCATATTTTCTTTTGTTGTATACCGCTCAAGTATTACCTTGTATTGCTCTTTGTTAACTGGATCCCACTGTGTGTTTGTGACACACTGTTACTCACCACATCATCAGGCAGTACACTAACAGTTTCGATTGATAATTTTGCTGATGGCTCACTAAATTGTGGAGGTATATTTCACATCTGATTCAAGTAAAGACACGTACTGTATAGAGAACCTAAATCGTGAGAGCACCTTTGTGTGCCATAGAACTTCATCACAAGCTGGTCATAAAAGGGGGCCAACTGACACACGTGGAATTGAGAGAGCAGAGGTGAAAGTTCTTATGGACATCATATTCTTCCAACAGCGTCGGCATATTAATGCAACACCAGCACCATCCATTGAAGAAAACAGAAACAAATGGCCTTACCTTTTCCATCAGTATCTGTTTTTTTATCAGTATTTTTTATCTCAGTATCTGTTTGGCCTCCATGGTTTATTTACTAATGCAGTCCTTTATTCTGGCCTCATTTGCATTCATTTTATAGAGCTTCATTTTGTGTCTCAGAATATTTTGTGTATTTTTGTGTAACTCTTTTATTTTGCACTGTCATGCTTATTCTTGGTCAGTTCGCTATTGCAAATGAGACTCAGTTCTCAATTGGCTTACCTGGTTAAATAAAGGTGAAATAATAAAATAAAAAACATACAAGAAGTAATGGAATTCCAAATGACAGTTTATCAAGGTTTTGCTGATGTTTTGCTGAAAAAGCAATTCCAGAAAGTAGTTTGCCATTTGAAACTTATCATATAGCCTCGCACGTGTTTCTGGGTAATGTATATTGGGAAATAGCGGGCTGTGGCATTCACTGTTATGGCAAATATACATTAAATAAAGGTCATCCTTTGTCATGCCTCATTTTAGCAGAAAAAGGTGGTGGCAGGGATCAAAGCAGGGTCAGACAGCTAGGGGAGACTAATCTGTCATGAATTTTTCAGTGTAACAATATAGAGCCCTGCATTTTAACCCAAGCTAGATGGGCCCCGACTTATTTACGCCCCTTGGGCCGGGCTTTGGGCCAATTTTCACGTCATAGTTCACATGCGGAACAGGCCTCAGGCCTTTTTTGGGTTATACTTTTTATATTTTTAGACATGAATTAAAAGAAAATATGAGTAGTTTACTTTGAGAAAAACAAACAGAAAGACATTTCATAACCTGTTTTTAACCTATCTTATAATTATACTGACATATGACTGACAAGACAGTCTAACGCACGCACACGGAAGGTTTCTCCTCAGCACGACCCACGATTCACCTCATGTGCAATCGAGAATATGAAGAGAAAAATCGCAGATGGCCAACTTAATATGGTAAAAAACATCAGAGGAAAGGCAAACTTCTGGGCTGTTTTTCAAATCGTGACAACCTTAAATGATGAGCCAACTGGTTATGCACAATGCACATTTGCAAGGCTGTGCTAAGCTACGATAGTAAGAAGACAGGATCATCTCATTTACAAAGACATTTTGAGCTTGGTGGATGTACCGGTAGCGGACCAACCAGCAGCAGCAAACGAATGAGTGTGGGTGATTTCCTTGCCAAACCAACTCCTTCTACGGTGAAATCACTAATCACAGCTAAATGCGTGAATTTCTGTTGTATGGACATTCGGTCATTTGAAACGTAGCAGGGAAAGGTTTCATTCAGTTAGCGCAAGAGGTAATAAATGTAGGTGCAGCCCATGGATGTCCGTCAGCAAAAAGTTTACTCCCTGACCCAACCACAATCTCCCGAAAGTGCAAAAAACTGCTAAGAGAGGGGACGTGGTTGAAGAAATCAAGGGGGTCATGTCGTTGATAAATGTGGGAATGACAACTGACATGTGGACGGATGATCACCGTAAGACAGGGGTGTCAAACCAGATTCACAAAGGGCCTAGTGTCTGCAGGTTTTCGCTTTTACCTTGTACCTGAATGATTGAATGTCACTAATTGGTTAGGATCTCGCCTCACCTTGCAGTCTACGTCTTAATTGGGCTCTAATTGAAAGGAAAGACCAAAAACCAGCATACACTCGGCCCTCTGTGGAACCGGTTTGACACCTGTGCCGTAAGATAAGCTACATGTCAATCACATGTCACTATGTCACACCACAATATGACATGAAGAGCAGGGTACTCACCACAACAAGCTTCCCAAACGAGGCCAAAACAGCAGACAATATTTGAAAAGAGTTGCAGGGTCTCTGCAGCCCATGTCCCTTTAAGAGTTTGTGACACCTCTTTCTAGTTTGGGTTGTTGCTACAATATTGTTTAGGTTAGGTTAGGCTAGTATCTTGTAGATCTGTTTGATTAATGATTACGTTCAGCCGTGTTCTAGTAGTTAGTTAAGTTTTCCTCATATAAGCTGCCCAGACTAGAGAGAGGTGTCGGTCATTGATTCTGTTTATCTGAGATATTGCTATGTGGTGTTGAAAATCCAGGAGCCAGAGGTACATTGTGAAAACAGTGTGGTTCATTGTATATATTAGCCATTCAGTGTCCGTGCCACTGTTTAAGACCATTTAGGCTGTATAGTATTATTGTTGTGCAAATCACATGTACTACTTCACCTGCGACTATCTACTCTGTGTTTCCTGCAAGTTGAATATATTAAATACAAACAACCATCGATCTGCCTTGGGTCTCCCTTTCTCTCTCCATACACCAACCTACACCATGACAATATCAGAGAATAAATCTATACTGTCCATTCTTTGTTTTTTTAACATCAACTAGCTCTTGATTTAGAAATATTTATTTGCAAACCTGCATTTAAATTACTGTAGAATTCCATTATTCACCACAAATCACTGTAAAATACATACCTTTGTATTTTTATTTTATTAATTTTGTTAAAGATTTTATTTTGTTAGGTTAAATTTTGACATTTACTAGTTCCATTATTTTTGCATCTTTCAAACCAAATTAAGATAAAATTTGTACAATCACTTTGGCACTAATTTCAGTCTTAAGGTATTTAAAATTTACTAAATCCACTAGAGTGCCTGGTTTTGAATCTTTGTGCCAAGCTGGCCTATATTGTTGAATACCCTGAAGCACTTCTGCTACCCTTTCTTTCGACAAGATACTGATAGTTTTGCTGTGTAGTTGTTCATACAATAATTAGGGGAGCTGTGTAACCCTATTGTTTACCTAAGGATTATTCTCTATTCTCTGAGGCCACCTCTACAGTATGGAACTGATTTGTCAAAGTGGGCATGGCCTATGGGACCCAGGTTTGGATTCAACACTTACACTAATGTGAGCAACTTCAAATTTACAGCATAGATGTACAATGGTTACTGGACCTCACATACCAAAGATTACACATGTGGACCACTAGGTGGCGCGATAATGATGTCAAATGTGTTTTGTTTATAATTCCCACATTACACAGTGCACATTAGAAACCCTTACATTCACGTGTTCCTTAAATTCTGCTAAATCTGATGATATAGGATACAGCCATTTCCGAATTTTCGCAATATCGCACAATGTGCAAAACCAATTTTTCAAACTCCTCCTAGGCTGTGCGACTGATTTGCACAAAGCCTGGTACCTAGTATCTCCAGACAGAACTGACCTAAAGATATCAAAAGAATTTTGCTATATTATACTATGCGCAATTGATGACCAAACTAAATTTTGTAGCTAGCTCAATGCATGTAACTGGGACATTTACGATTATAATATCTCTTCCGTAGTAATTGCCATCAACATAAAACTTTTAGTGCTTGTTCGGCATGCTGCTCTGTACCAAATTTGGCAAAGATCAGCCATTAGGGGGGGCGCTATAGTCAACGTAGACCAGTTTTGGCCCTTTTACTCAATCAATGTTAATGGAATTATTGCAACGGCAATGTACCACATACCTTGCAGCTCACATCTCTTGATATTTCCTGGCTTTTACGTCACCACCATCGCACCTTGGGTTCCATTTTCATAGGTTCCACTTGCTCCAAGGTGGACTCACGCCGGGGAGAATTGGACCCCGTCATAACTGCTTGCAGTTTTAGTTAAATATTGTAGTACATAACGTGATACATATTTCATTATGGTACTACACATAAATACATCGCTGTAAAAAGGACTAGCAGAGAAAAAACTACAGAATCAATGAACACAATAAATTCACAAAATAGCTTTCTTTGAATCAAAGTAAAATTAAGTAGCTACCAAAAAGAAACAAAGCAGCACTAAAACTTCAACTGAAGTGTTCCTCACCTGGCTTACTGTAAAAAGCTAAACAATGGATTTGGCCACAGGTTCTCATCCACATAACAATGAATGTTTTCATTAGCCAGACATCTTTCGAATCTTCGGTTGTGGCAAATCCAGGCCTGACACTGTTCTACCGTTATGTCATTGCATGCATCATCCATGGCCTGAGGAAATGTGACTTATTTGTGTGTGTGCTATACCAACTATCTGCAGGTGGAGAAAAATTCCTCAGTTGGATTAAGTAAAGGAGAGTATGAGAGTAAGTACAAGATGGTAAATTGTGGATGGGCCTGAAATCATGCTTGCACCATTGGAACCTGACATTATATTCCACACAATGACATAGGTCACACCATCTCAACAGTCCTGATTTACAGTTGTGTGCAAATGTTTAGGCACCCCTGACAATTTCCACGATTTTCATTTATAAATAATTGGGTGTTTGGATCAGCAATTTCATTTTGATCCATCAAATAACTGAAGGACACAGTAATATTTCAGTTGTGGATTGAGGTTCATTGGATTAACAGAAAATGTGCAATATGCATCAAAACGAAATTAGACAGGTGCCTACATTTGGGCACCCTTGTCATTTTCTTGATTTGAATACCTATAACTACCAGCACTGATTATTTTAACACACAATTGGTTTGGTGAACTCATTAAGCCTTGAACTTCATAGACAGGTGCATCCAATCATGAAAAAATTTATTTAAGTTGCCCAATTGCAAGTTGTTGTTCTCGTTGACTCTAAAGAGAGTGAAAGAGGCAACATGGGGGCCTCAAAACAACTCTCAAATGACCTGAAAACAAAGATTGTTCAACGTTATGGTTTAGAGGAAGGCTACAAAAAGCTATTTCAGAGATTTGAGCTGTCTGCTTCCACTGTGAGGAACATAGTGAGGAAATAGAAGACCATAGGCACAGTTCTTCTTAACAACTTCGGGATCACCCCAATTTTGTCAAATTCTCCCTAAAAAACATTCCCAAAGTTAACGTCTTGTTACACTGGACCTGAGGCAAGGACAAACATATGGTTGATATTTTTCAAAAAATTTAAAATTATTGAGTGAACAGCCAATGAGCTGTAGCATTATTTGTAAAAGTATATTTTTAGAAAAAATGCACCGTGATGACGTTTACATCCGGGTTGTGAGACAAACAACAAATCTCTTTCGAAAATGATCTCTGTCGATCTTCAGTTAAAATTGTTAATCTTGCACATTTTTAAGATCTCTGTTTCATAAGGATAACATATATGCTGAAATTGCTGAGCTGTTTGACACTTTTCACATCTTTCTTTTGTTCAAAAGTGCAGGCCTGCGATTCAAATACACAAAGTTCTTCATTTATTTACGGATACATTCGGTAATGGTCCGGTCAAAAAATTGCAATTTTTACGTTAACAAGGTGGATTTTACCTGGGAAAACTACGCTTTATGTCATTACTGGGACCCTTTGATAACCAAAAAGCAAAAAGAATGATTTATGACTGTAAGTACTATATCTTTTAGTGCAATATGTTATTTTCTCAATGTGGTTTCCTATATTTCCTAAGTAAAATGTCATTGTTTTCAAGACACATAGCTGACATTAAGTAGTCGTAACGTTGTGAATGTTAGAGCTACACTAAAACTGAGATTTCTGCTAGAACCCCAAGATCCTACGCTTTAAGGAGATATGAGACTTGTGTATATAACTTAGAAAATTAGGGTTTTAGCCGTGTTTCTATTCGACATTTGATTTCATTTGAGGTACAAAAACGGCTAGCTGAGTGAACAAGCTAACAGCTTTTGTTACTGGCTATTTACGTCACATTATGAATAATAATTATCTCATTGTCATAGCTATTTTACAACCAAGATATTTGCTAGAACCCCAACATTCTAAGCTTTAAGGACATATGAGACATGTATATATAACGTAAATATTGCATTTGTGAGCTTTGATTTTATTCCTTATTGTATTTTCTATGAACATTAAGCTGACATTAAGTACTCGTAACGTTGTGAATTTTATAGCTACACTAAAACCAATATATTTGCTAGAACCCAAAGATTCTAAGCTTTAAATATAATAATAATAATTCGTTCAGCTTATATAGCGCTTTTCAAGAACCCAAAGCGCTTTACACAGTGAGGGGGAAAGACCACCTCATCCACCACCAATGTGTAGCACCCACCTGGGTGATGCACGGCAGCCATTTTGCACCAGAACGCTCACCACACATCAGCTATCTGGTGGAGAGATGAGTAGTTATATATGCCAATTAAGAAGGAGGGGGATTATTAGGTGGCCT
>JACXGM010001565.1:12190-53703 GCA_016801145.1 Umbra pygmaea
GGCCTGGTTGGGAATTTGGCCATGACACCGGGGTTAACACCCCTACTCTTACGATAAGTGCCATGGGATATTTAATGACCACAGAGAGTCAGGACACCCATTTAACGTCCCATCCGAAAGACGGCACTCTAAGCAGGGCAGATGTCCCCGTCACCACCCTGGGGCATTGGGATTGATCTTTAGACCAGAGGGAAGAGTGTCCCCTACTGGCCCTCCAACACCACTTCCAGCAGCACTGGTCTCCCATCTAGGGACTAACCAGGCCCAACCCTGCTTAGCTTTAGAAGCAAACCAGCAGGGCAATACAGGGCTCTATGCTGCTGGCATAGAGCCCTGTATTTAAGAACATATAAGACATTTATATATAACCTAAAAAGTTACGGTGTAACTTTTTTTTTTTTAGCTCCTGTAAAATGGAGACATTTGCTACATTCCTTAGTGTCTAAGCTTTCTGTAGATATATAACTAGCTGTATATTCACTCACCTAAAGGATTATTAGGAACACCATACTAATACTGTGTTTGACCCCTTTTCGCCTTCAGAACTGCCTTAATTCTACATGGCATTGATTTAACAAGGTGCTGAAAGCATTCTTTAGAAATGTTGGCCCATATTGATAGGATAGCATCTTGCAGTTGATGGAGAGTTGTGGGATGCACATCCAGTGCACGAAGCTCCCGTTCCCCCACATCCCAAAGATGCTCTATTGGGTTGAGATCTGGTGACTGTGGGGGCCATTTTAGTACAGTGAACTCATTGTCATGTTCAAGAAACAAATTTTAAATGATTTAAGCTTTGTGACATGGTGCATTATCCTGCTGGAAGTAGCCGTCAGAGGATGGGTACATGGTGGCCATAAAGGGATGGACATGGTCAGAAACAATGCTCAGGTAGGCCTTGGCATTTGGATCCATGTTCTCATTCTGTTTATGCCAAATTCTGACTCTACCATCTGAATGTCTCAACAGAAATCGAGACTCATCAGACCAGGCAACATTTTTCCAGTTTTCAAATGTCCAATTTTGGTGTGCTCTTGCAAATTGTAGCCTCTTTTTCCTATTTGTATTGGAGATGAGTGGTCTTCTGCTGTTGTAGCCCATCCACCTCAAGGTTGTGCATGTTGTGGCTTCACAAATGCTTTGCTGCATACCTCAGTTGTAACGAGTAGTTATTTCAGTCAAAGTTGCCCTTCTATTTCTTCTTTTTCTTTTTATTTATTTGACATGGACATTGCAATTAAACATAGTACAAGACAAGTCTGTAACTGATGCTATGGAAAAAAGCTATTGCTAATTTTCGACTCCAGTCCATGGTTGGGCCTTTACACTACAACATTGTTATTTTATCTTAAAAACATCTATAAACACGCCAAATAAATCACTTATATACACAAACAAGTTATCTACAAATGGGTACATTCCTGTTTCGATATCATCCAAGACTTAACTCGAGAAGTAAACAGTCTAAGCTCAGTCAGGGTTTTATATTCAGTGGGTAATGAATTCCACAATTTTGCACTTTTATATGAAAAAGTAGACTGACCAAATGAAGTCTTTCGGTACGGAACAATACAGTTGTTATTGACAGAGCCTCTGGTGACTCTGTTGATGCTTTGTCTCTGCACAAATGAACTGAGTGGCTCAGGCATAGGCGCAATTTCCACTGGGGACAGGGGGGACATGTCCCCCCCACTTTTCAAAATCCTATTTGTGTCCCCCCCACTTTCAAATGTGTTTGTTAATGATTTTTTAACCACATGCTGTCATCTCCACGGAGGAGCAGGACCGAGCAGAACACAGAGAGCCTGCTAATAAGTCGATCCGCGCGTCCACGAACATCGCGTGCACACTCTAAAAGTAGCTCGTTCACCCAAAATGGTGATGACCAGGTATCGCTGTTGCCGCACAATCAGCGATGAAACGGCAGAGACAACAACAGATAACTTTCATGTCATCGTGGCTGAAAAGCAAAAACTGAGATGTGAGTTGGTTGATTCAGTAAATTAGTTCAGGTCAGGATAATCATATTTTCTGTCTATACAACTTTCTGTAGTGTGTACCATGAAAACGAGTCCACTTTAAACCGCTGCATTTTCTGTCAGCAATGTTTGACAAGCGGACTCTGGCTGCTAGTTTAATGTTAAGACTCAATGATCATAACTAATTTTATTTTTATATAAGAGGCTAGATGAGGTGGAGCTGCTTTAGAACAGGGAGGGTGAGACAGGGAGAAGCAGTAGCACAAAGTTACAGGTAGGTTATGTACTCAGGTCAGGATAATCATATTTTCTATGGCGTCAGATCAACGCCAAATGCCGCGCGCGCGCAGTACGTCTCGCGCAAGCAACAGGGTCATTCCACGAATAGAGTGGAAATTGGGTTTGAAACTTTTTTTTCCTGAACTATTTTTTTTGTATTTTTTGTAGGCATATAAAAAGAAGAAGTTTAACCTTAAGAAAATGTTATTTTCCCACCTCAGGTTGTTACTTTCAATATTCAATTGAAATTGTCAATACAAAAAGTAACAGGGTTGCACATGGCTGCAAGTAACAGGGTTGCAGATTTAGCCTAAAGGAAGCTATTACTCAGGAGGAGTTAGCTAGATCGGGAGCACATGTTGCATGCTAGCTATTGACAAGCATACATCTTCCATAAATTAAAGTAAAACTATATTCATATAGATTTTCGAACAAAAATATTTCTGTGAAAACAGAGAAAATGAAATTTGGGTACTTATTTTTGCTTGGTCATGGTATAGAAAATATCTTGATGATGCAACTTCTTGTTAATATATGATTTATGGAATGTTCTATTCTTTTATAGGGGTGATCATGTTTTGGTAACAGGGTTGCACGTAAAGCGTGGGACAAGGATTAATACTGCTTTTTAATTAAATTAAAAAAATATTTATTTAATGATATCACTTGTAAATGTTCAAATACATATAACTGAACAACATGATATTACAATTGCTACATTACAGGAAGATATTATTAAATATATTTAATGTAGAAGTTCAATGTCACTGAGGCGGGACAGACCAAAATCATTACTTTTAAAGGGATACGGAAAATTTGTTCATGTTTATTGTTTAGTTAAAAAATATATATATACAAGTTTATTTGAAGTCACAGGACAATACATTTCACTTTTCACATTTGATGTGAAAATTTTTACTATTTTGCTTTAAATCACTTTTGAAAAGGTAATGGTACATGAATTCCACTCTATTTGTGGAATGGCCCAACATCTATTAAGTTTCAGAGAGCGAAGGACTGGAGTTGCAAGAGCAGAACTGTAGTCGCGATGAGAATCCTTGTGTCGCGCGGGTATCCGCTATGTTGTGCATTCACAGCAACAGTTTGGTGTGGAAATTGCAATTAAGACATTGCATTGATAACTTTGAGCAAGCAAAAAAGTTGCAAGCAACTGCGAAAAGAAAAAATTTTCACACACCAAAAGTATTCATCAAAAGCAAGGCTCTCTACGTTTCCGTGATCCCACACTGACCATTATCTGCCACGAAATACGTTTTTTATACAGCTACCTGTTTGTCGTCTGGAATAGTTTATCCTACACGGAAAACTCATGAAAAATTGTACGTATAGGATTCCTCAACATATATGTACATATGTGACCTAAATATGTTCATGAAATATATAACTTGCGCTTCTCACAATAGCATAATACATTGCATATTGCATATTTAAACATGTAATATTATGTTAAGATTATGATATATATGAATATGCTGTAGCCTATTTTATGCATTTCTCATAAACACATCATGGAATAAACCTTCAAGACATTATTTTCATGAGAATCTCCTTGTTATTGAAAGTTTATAACTATTGTTGGCACGGGAGCAAACCAAAAATAACCACCAGTTTAGGCCATATTGCATTACACTAACTACTGTGAAAAAGACAATTATTATCTTATACAAACAAGAGTCAAAATCTGTAAATTGTACAATATATATTAGCATAATTTTAACAAAATGCATTGTAAGCAAAGTAAACAACTGGGTCAATCTTCATTTAATAAGGAGCAGTATTCGCAGTATCATACAACTGCAATAGGCTATATGCACAGCTCCACTATTTCCTGAACTTAAGGCAGCTCCTTTGTTTCCTGTCTTACATTATTGGAGAAACTGATTAATCCACGTGTCACAATGGTCAAACACAGGTGGATTAATCAGTTTGTCCAATAATGTAAAACAGGAAACAAATGAGCTGCCTTAAGTTCAGGAAGTAGTGGAGCTGTGCATATAGCCTATTATGTCACAATCTAATGGAAAGTTTACTAAATACATCAAGGTTTTGACTTCAGTCATTGTCAAGCAACATATGCTGTAGCACCTTTTTCAGTTTCAGTATAATGATCCACTTTGTACTCCAAGTTTACATTTCCAAAGAGACCCATTATGAAAACAACATGAATGTTATTCCTCTGCAAAAGTACTTCAAGGAAATGACTAGAAAATAAACTAAACACATGATAAGAAAGAATACAAATGCAGATGTATTTGTTTAATGCATATTACCACAATATGCCAGCAGCATAGAGCCCTGTGTTGCACTGCTGGTTTGATTTTAAGCTAAGCAGGGTTGGGCCAGGTCAGTCCCTGGATGGGAGACCAGTGATGTTGGAGGGCCAGTAGGAGGCACTCTTCACTCTAGTCTAAATGTCATTCCCAATGTCCCAGGGCAGTGATGGGGACATTGGCCCTGCGTAGGGTGACCTGTTTCGTCGGCACGGTGTCGCAAAACACAAGTTTGATAATTTGAATGTATGCAACACACAGAGCGCACCGCATTGCAAGCTCACAAGGCAAACAAATCTTTGCAGATTGCTCAATTGAAAATGAATGGCTTCCGGCGCAGGGCATTCGACGTGTCCAGTGGACATCCCGCCTAATAGATGTTGCTTGCACGAGACGTACTGCGCGCGTGCGACATTTTGCGTTGATCTGACACCATAATTTTCTGTCTACACCTGCTGATGTTAGCCTAATAATGACTGAGCTAACGTTAAAATACACTGTTGCTAGGTTAGGTAACTTCAGAGTGTTAGCTAAATATTTAATCCATTTCGTGTCCCCCCCACTTCTCAAACCAAAGTTACACCCTTGGGCTCAGGTGCTATATTATTGAGACATTTGAAAGTTAATTTGAGAAAACATAGATCACTAAAGCTTGCAAAGCTTAACAATTTATACTTCAGGAGAATATTGCAGTGATGATAGCGAATTGGCTTCTTATCCATAATCTCTATAGTTTGATTATATAATGACCTGATATGTTTAGTTGTTGCGAGCGTGGCCTGTGCCCATACTGTCATACAGTATGATATATTAGAGAATATCATAGCATGCATGTACAGGAGGGCGGCCTGTTTTGGAATATATTGTCTAATGAGTTTAAAACAGTTTAGGTTACTTTGTACAGTTTTAGAAATTTTCTTAAGATGTTTGTCAAATTTTTATTGCGGGTCAAAGACCAATCCAAGATATTTAAAATCTGTTACCTATTTTATAGTTATATCTTGCAAATTAATTTGAAAATTTTGTTCCACATCTTGTCTTTTAATAGAAAAACACATTGCTACAGTTTTAGTTGAATTTAGTACCAACTGATTTTGAATGAGCCATTTACTGACCTCCGCCATAGAAGTGGTCAAAACCTCAGCTAATTGCTCCGGTGACTTAGCGGGTGCATAAAAAACAGCATAATCCGCATAAAGTTGGCATTTTACATCCAGACAGATTTGTGGCAGATCATTTATAAAAAGACTAAACATCAAAGGTCCCAGCATAGAGCCCTGTGGTAAACCCCTTTGAATGCGTAAGAGTGGTGACTTACCCTGACCAACTTTAACACACTGATGCCTGTCCTGAAGATAAGATGTAAACCAACTAACTGTCTCAACAGAAAAGTTAAAGGATGTCATCTTGGATAGTAGTAGTCTATGACTGACCGTTTCGAAAGCCTTTTTCAGATCTAAAAACACCGCTCCTACCACCTGACTCCTGTCCATAGACTGTTTTAGATTTTCAATCAAACAGCAGTTTGCAATTTCGTTTGAATAACCTGGTCTAAAACCAAACTGCAGTGGGTGGAGAAGCTGATTGGTTTCCAAGTGGTCAATCAATTGTGTAGCTACAACTTTCTCAAGTACTTTTGATAAAACCGGCAAAATGGATATAGGCCGATATCAGCTTGAAGCAGTCGGCCCATTCTCCTCTGACCTCTAGCATCAACAAGGCATTTTTTGCCCACAGGACTGACACATACTGGATGTTTTTCCCTTTCCACACCATTATTTGTAAACCCTAGAAATGTCCAGACCAGCCCGTCTGGCACCAACAACCATGCCACGCTCAAAATTGCTTAAATCACATTTCTTTCCCATTCTGACATTCAGTTTGGAGTTCAGGAGATTGTCTTGACCAGGACCACACCCCTAAATGCATTGAAGCAACTGCCATGTGATTGGTTGAGTAGATCATTGCATTAAGGAGAAATTGAACGGGTGTTCCCAATAATCCTTTAGGTGAGTGTATATCCTAAAAATTGGACTTGTGATATGTGATTCTAGTCCAGTTTTTTTTGGGGGGGGGATTTTGGTGACACTGTGCATCATTCAACAATTCAGTGCACTTTGCACAAGGAGAAGCTGTACCGGAGAGTGATGCGGAATAAGCCTTTTCTGCACACATGCCACAAACAAAGTCGCTTGAGGAATGCAAACGCACATTTGGACAAGCTAGCATAATTTTAGAAGAAGGTGCTGTGGACTGATGAAACAAAGATGGAGTTATCATGCTGTGGGGCTGTGTGGCCAGTGCCGGTACTGAACATCTTGTTAAAGTTGAGTGTTGCATGAATTCCACTCAATATCAGCAGATACTTGGGAATAATTTAAAGGAATCAGTCACACAGTTAAAGTTACGCCGAGGCTGGATATTTCAACAAGACAATGACCCAAAACACTGCTCAAAATCTACTCTGGCATTTATGCAGAAGAACAAGTACAATATTGTTGAATGGCCATTCCAGTCCCCAGACCTGAATGTCATTGAAAATCTGTAGGGTGATTTGAAGCGGCTGTCCATGCTCGGCAACCATCAAACCTAACTGAACTGGAGATGTATTCCATGGTCCAAAATACCTTCATCCAAAATCCAGACACTGAATACAGGCTATAGGCTGTTATTTTCAACTATATATTGATGTGATATTTCTTTTGGGGTGCCCAAATTTATGCACCTGTCTAATTTCGTTTAGATGCATATTGCACATTTTCTGTTCATCCAATAAACCTAATTTCACTACTCAAATATTAATGTGTATTTCAGTTATTTGATAGATCAAAATGAAATTGCTGTTATAAATAAAATACCTAATTATTTATAAATGAACAACATGGAAATTGTCAGAAAAGTGCCTAAACTTTTGCAGATGACTGTAGCTCACCAAGGAAGGTTACAAGGAGATATGCATTATATGATCCAATATGCGGTTTGCGTCCCACCACCCCATCTTCCAATATAGCCACACATACGGTAATGTTCGCCCCTGTTTGTACATGTACTTTCATTGTTGTCTGCTAGCCAATGAAATCTCGACCTCTCCACCTCATCTTGACCAAAAATATGCATTAGCATCCTGCTCCATCACCTTCTAAAAAGACAATTGGGAATGAGAATTCCCAATTACATACAATGATGTAGAAGTTGGGGGGAATTTTTCACAACAGGCATCTTGAAACTGAACATATCTGAACATACTCAGTCCTCAGTTGCTTCATTCTGTCTGCATTTCTTTCAAAAGGCACATGATATAGCTCTTTTAGAGACACCTGGTGCAATAGTCTGCAAACATATGGCTTTCACACTGTTGAACATAATTGTTCAAAATGTCCTGCCGAATATCATTTCTGGCCCAAAATAAATTGATCCTCTGTATACACCGCAAACCTACAGTTGCCAATATTTTCCGTATTTATTAGAGGAGGGAGAGGATCAATTTGGTTTAGTTTCTATTCTGCAGAAAAAAACAGTCACATTGGCATGCAGTATACTGTCATTTGACTATTGAGTCTAGCCCAATGTTGAGTGCATGCTGAAGACTTTCTCATTGCAGAAAATCCTTATGATTGAGGCCGTGTTGATCTTCGGAGGTTTGGATGAATAATTGTAACTTCTTCAAGCACCTCTCAGAAGGTGTGCCTGTCCCCTGTCATTTCTTTCCACCACGTCTTCCTCAACTTCCTCCACCCACTGCTTGATTTCTATTATGGCCTGGATCACCTGCCGATTCCATGTTATTGGTGTGTTATTGTAGGTGGATACCACTCATTTCACTTTATACTCTTACCACCATATGAAATCAATCATCAGTAATGAGTTGGCAGTATTGGAAAAGCAACGGACATACAGTAATGTCAAAGCTGAAAACATGGTCAGGAAAAGTTACATGGAACCAAACAAACAGTGTCTATTAAAGAATGATGATGACATATTACATCCATAGATAATATAGTACAATTGGTTCATGTTTGATTGATTGAACCTAAGTCTATTTTCTCTTTACATTTTATTGAACAGCATGCTGGAAATTATGTAATCATTAAGGTTGTATAGGAGTATATATAGATTCGATTCAGATATTATTTACAATTATATCAAAGGACCACTGACAATAAGGTCTACCAGGAGCCAATATGTGATTCATGAAGAATAATTAGATAAAGATTTCAGTCAGAAAGAATATAAGAACCATAAAGAACCACTAACAATGAGATCTCTTTAGAAACAATTGATATATGAAGAACCATTACATTTAGGTTTCATTCAGAACTGATAAGAAATATATGAAGAACCACTGACAATAAAATCTCACAAGAACCATAATGAGATCTCAGGAGATCCCTTTATGAAAGGTTGTGTTATGAACCAATATCGGATCTCACTAGAACCATTCAAATTAAGGTGTTATTAGAACCAATAAAGGATCTGAGAAGAAGTATTTATTAAAGGCCCCGCTAGGAACCAATATTGGATCTCACAAGAACCATTTTATATAGGTTCTTCTGAGAACAAAAGTTGGATCTGTGAAGAACCATTTAAAGTTTTCTAAAAGAACCATTTTCTATGAACCGCCATAATGATCCATAAACAGTTATTTTATAAACCATTTTATGGGGTTCTAAGTTACACTGAACATGGTTCTCTAAAACACTTTGCCTGAAAAGGTTCTTTATAGATTCCTAAAAAAATGAGTTCTAAATAGATGCCGAAACGTTTCCCCTATGGCATCGCTCTGAAGAATCTGAATTGGTTCCAACTAGCTATGGATGTGCTGATAAATCCAAACAAATTGTAAGTGTGATGGTCGTTGGCAACGAGCGTTTGCAGTGAGCTCCCGTGCACACAGTCATGTTGCGTTTATTAGCTGTTTGACATTCAGACAGGGGTGGAGGAGAGTGAGATGGAGGAAAGGAGGAGAGGTTTAGCCTTAGAAATCCTCTCACTCACATTCTAGCTCTCTCTTTCATCCTGTCTCTTTCCCCCAGTTTGCCTCCCTTCCTCTCTGCTTCTTTCCCTTGAGCTGTAGCATGCCTGCCTATTGAAATAGGAATCCCCAATCCCCCTTTTAATGCAAGGGCAGGTTAATTCCTGTGATTCTCAATTTAGAGAGAATGGGAAAGAACTGGAGGAATATAAAGCTTGAGGAAGGGCTTTGAAATAGGGGAATTTTTTATGGTCGTTCTTGTTAGACTTCCCCATGTGTTCAATACCGTTGGTGAATGAACGTCTTTCATTTTGATAACTACTCTTGATAATTACTCTTGTGACATTGACAGACATGACTGTGATCTGTATCGCTCTCCACTAGCATAAATCATGTCAGGTAAGCATGAACTGTGAATGGGTGTGAAAAAGAGAGAATGGGTGTTTTGTTTGTTTGAGAATGTCCATATCTTTACCTATGACTGCATGTGTGTTTCTGTCTGTTTTTGTGTGTGTGTGTGTGTGTGTGTGTGTGTGTGTGTGTGTGTGTGTGTGTGTGTGTGTGTGTGTGTGTGTGTGTGTGTGTGTGTGTGTGTGTGTGTGGGCGGAGGATGGTTTATACAAGAGCACCAGTGAAAGAGATTGATGAGCAACAGTTTTTTGTATGTATTGACACCATCTTCAAACCTGCAATGGATCAAAGAACAACATGCCTTATAAGCAAACTGAGGTCTTTATTGGTTTTACACTGAGCTCTCTCTATACAGTAGTCATCTTTGACAACTCATCTTCAAAAATGTCTGCCAGTAAAGATAAACATCGCTAATTTCTTTCTCCATCATAGCAAGGCGATTAAATTCTTCATCTCTTTAAACCTAACTAACTCATCAACATTATTGCCCGCATTCTTCTAATGATTGTCAAATTTAGTTTAATTTTGCAAATCATATCTATTTTTAATTGAATTGCAACTACACACAGCCCGATGTAGCGTCTGATCACTGGAATCTCTTTTCTATCGATTGAATGCAAAGACAGTCGCTATGGCAACACATCAGTCCTGCATGTATGAGTCTTTCCACCCCCTCACCATGCTGCAAGATGTGGTATATGGATTATTATGGGCTTTAATATGATATGTTTGCCTTTTCAGAAACAGGTGGGAGAGAATAATCTAATATCCCAGTGCACTGTCTAAATGCTATTATTGCACGTACTTTTCAGATTTACAAAACTATTGAAGGCTTTTAAATTTCAATGAAACAGATGTGTAAAAATTAACGTTTGGTTGACCTATTCCTAAAAGATACTAAAACACATGCCTGGTCATTCCCCAGTAGTTTTTTGATGATTGAATGAGTGAACGGATGCGACAGTCAACAAGTAAGGAAGCTACAGAAGAAGGGGTAGATGAAGTTAAGCAGTAATTCAGCAAAGCTGAGCCGCTTTTCCTCCTGACCTGTCACTCAAGTCTGAAATCAATTGGTGCAAAGGGCAATAAGTAAATCTGGAGCTCTACTAGCCTTTCTCTACTCTTCACATTGGCCTCACACTGCAGCCAGTGCCCAAAATCTTAAAAAAATGTGTCCAAGGAGAGCGATGCCATTGGGGAACGGTTTTTGAGATCCATATTTGGTATAACTTGGAATCCCCAAAAAAATGGTTAATGAAAGAACTGTTTATGGTTAGTCTTGGCAGTTCATAAAAACTGGTTAATTTAGAAACCTTAAAAAAAAGTTTTTTCACAGTTCATGCTTTTGTTCTTAGAAGAACCTACTATATATAAAATGGTTCTTGTGAGATCCGATATTGGTTCTGGGTAGGTCTACCTATTAGTGAGATCTGTTATTTGTTCCTAGCGTGAATTTTTATAAAGGCCAAACTGGGGGAGAGATGTCTCAAAATTTAAAGGGACATACACAATAACCAAAATGATCATGCAATGCACTGAATAACATCAACATACTGACATATATGAATTAACTAATAATATATTTAAGGAGTCCATATCTCAGTTCATGCACACCAGCCCCCACTGGGCTGGGTGTGACAGTGAGCAACATGCAGGATTGTGTGTAGTTTGAGTTCAGGCGTACCCTCTTTATGATTAGTTGGGCATTCTGTGCCGCGAGAGAGCATAGTGCCAGGTATATTTGTTCTGCCTCCTGTTTTTTCAGTAGAGTAATGCGTACACTCTGGATCAGGTCATCTCTCTACAAGCATATGTTTTACTAATTGTATACTGTTGTGCAAGCTCGCTGGCACCTGCCATTATTCCATTGGCAGTGTTTCCTGGACCACATCATTTCAATTATAAAACTACAAACCATCAACCTGCCTGGGTCTCCCTCTCTCTCACTGTGACACACTCACTGTGACACCACCTATTTAAATCAAGTGAAACAACATTACAAAATCATAAAACCCATGCTAAATGGAAATGACCCTATGGACAGAACCTACAACATCTGACCTCATCTTTCTACTCTTAATTGCCTTTTATGCATTGACTAATTTGGCCTTCAAATACTTATTTGGACAAGAGTGCATATCTTATGGAAAAGATGTGGAGAGAGCTAATTTGTATATATTTGGGACAAAACAAATCTTTTTTTATAGGTGATTGAAGTAGTAATTTCATGCTGAATACAATTTGAGGCATTTTTGCTGGTATGACCAGTGGTAGCAGCTATATTTAGTTAGCCTTCTACAAACTTATGTGTATAATTATAATTTCTAGTATTGTACACAACAAATATGTTCAAAACAAGGCTTTAACCCAACTTTTAACAAACATTAAAGCACTGAACAATGCATACAATATCTGCTATTAAGTCCAAAGTTCTGTCACTTCCTCATTAGAAGTTGGGCAGCTGGGATAGGTGGTAGTTTCAACAGGAGGGGAGTGACAACAGTATACAATTCTGATTGGCCAGTAATTAGTCACATAAGGACAAAATGTCTGCAGTTTGATTTAGTGAACAAGTAATTGGCCAAATGACAATGTCCACACTCACAGATTCACAGACATTAAAGCACATTCTTGTCAATTCTGCGAGGGCTTAGTTATGGCTATCCCACTTTCAAATCGTGAAGTGCACAAGGGCTCTCTCACATCTATTTTGAGTCCTTTATACACCCTTTTCATAAGTCCACATTTTCGCAGACTTTACCTAAAGGGAACTGCTTACAGCACCCACAGTCGATGGTTCAAAATTCGGGGGTGCAGGCTCATATTACTGTCCGGACTGGGGGAATTGGAATGGTATCGCACACTGGGATTGGTGCGTCGCACACTGGGTTTGGTGCGTTGGGCACCGTTCCATTTGCTCCGGTCCGGTGCATAACATGCTAATTAAGATCCACTGACCACAGGCGTTACCAGGGAAAGCCCGGAAACAAGAGAAAAATCACCACAAATCTGCCAAGAAAGGACGGTAAACAAGCCAGCATTGGAAGGAGAAACCAACCCTGATGTTAACATAGAACACAATAAATCAGGGGAATGCAATCACCTTATTGCACACCTATTTTATTCAACAATGTTTTGTTTTTGCTTAATGATGCTGTTTTGACCAAAAATTGTACATTGATTATAGACAAATATAGTGGATTATTGACAATTGTCCACTCTGTAGGGCAAGAGCCTGCAAGACGTATTAATCAGGCAGTCGGTCCCTTAAGGGACTTGGCCACTAAGTAACTGTAACGTTACGTTCTATGGACTCCTTTTTGTGTATTGTCTCTTGTGTTTATGTTCCCTTGTTGCTTTCAGTGTTTTCACAGTGGTTTTGTTAGTTCGTTATGTCCTCATGTGTCCTCCTTGTAACTTCCCCATGTATGGTCTTGTGTTTAGCTCCCCCTTGTGTTAGTTTCGTGTATTGCTTTTGTTCTTGTTGGTTCTGTGATGTCATTGTTAATAACTCCCTGGTCTTGTCACATTTCTCTGTGTACCCAATGAATCTCTTTATGTTAATCCCCATACCCAGGTTGTTTCCCTTTGTGTCTCATTAGTGAGTGTATTTAGATTTAGTGTTTGGTATTGTCTCTTGTCGATCAATGTTACCTGTTGCGTGTTCCTGTGTTCCAGAGCCTGTTTATATATATAGCGTTCGTTTTGCCCAATGTGGCAGTGTTGTTTTGAGTCCTATAATAAACATATTAGATTATTACAAAACCCTTTGCGCCTGTCTCTATCCCTTTCAAGGAGGAACCGTGACAGTAATAAATGTTAAAAAAGTCCCAAACCCGGAAAAGTGTGCCACATGTTTCAGTGTCTTCAAGGTAACGTACAATGTCGGCACGGCAAAGTCCTGTCCTATTCCTTTACAGCCTCTTTCACTCAATCACTTACCAGGTGACGTCAATAGTCTGTGAGGGTTCAGGGTTTAAGGTTTAGGGGGGACATTGGGATTAGGCCCTTGAATAAGTCTTAAACCGACCCCTCCTCACTCCAGTCCACACTCAGCCCTCAATTTGCACAAGTTTCCCAAAGCTGAGGGAGCGAAAATGTTCAAGGGTGTAGGGGCTTATTAGACCCTCCAATACCCACTTCAAAAAAGTGTGCACTGATGCAGCCTTTGCTAAGAAGTGGCTAAGGAAGTAGACTTGCATAATGCAATGGGTTAACTTTGAGCATGCGCAATTTCACACAAAACATGGATAGGCAGGCCCAGTGATATGACATGCGTTTGTTTGACACATAAACAAAACAAAATATGTAGAAAATAAAATGTTAAATGGTAAATTATGGAATTTGAATCTTTAAAGATAGAAAGAATTAGATAATTTGAAATCCAATCAGGTTTTATGATTTAACAGTGGACCATGAATTGTACCAGTAAGTCATGAGTATGTCCAAAATTTATGAGTTTACTAAACCCCCCAGCCACCGTGGGGGAAGTCACCCTCAGAGTTTCATCATCAACACATGACCACGGAGCGCATTCAGAGTGAGGGGGTTTGGCATAGGTGTCGGTTCGGGATTCATGGCTTCGGGATTCATTCAAAGGTCTTCTATTGCTTGCTTCCCCAGGACACACTATGGTTAACCAAATCAGAAA
Organism: Umbra pygmaea; assembly: GCA_016801145.1. Taxonomy (NCBI): domain Eukaryota; kingdom Metazoa; phylum Chordata; class Actinopteri; order Esociformes; family Umbridae; genus Umbra; species Umbra pygmaea. The sequence continues at coordinate 26,774 of JACXGM010001565.1, forward strand.
TGTGTACAGTATATTATGAAACAATGCTCATGTCTCAATGGGATTTTGTTGATCTGTCGATGTCTTTCAATTCAGGTCAATCGTAGTGGAAAAGCTTCTTACAATGACCATAGATATTAACACTTGCCTTGTTATTTAAGTTAAAACACAAGTTTGATTTTGGACCCTTTATTGTTCATTTTGTAAATGTATGATATTTGTAACCCTGGAAATGTGTCATTTTCATTTTTATGTTGATGACAGGTCTGTATGCTTCTGTTCCATCTGTTGCTCAAGCTGTTGCACAACTGCAGTGTGACTTCCAACTGCTACAGCATTCTCTTCTGAATTTTAGGTTGATGCTGAATGGTAAAAAGCAGTGTATATGGTTTTCATCAGGTCCCAAAATATTAATTTGTATTATCCACAAATGTCCACCTTAAACAGTTCTCTGTACACGGTTACAAATGGGATTTGGCTAGATGACAGGCTATGCCAGCACCATATTGCGCCTTATTTTCCACTGCTGATTTGCTTCTAAAAAGCTAAAAAGGGTCGGACCAGGGATGGGGATATTTGCCCTGCGTATGGTGTCGTCTTTCAAAATGGTAAAATTAAGGTATACTAACTTACGATCTTTTAAAACATATGTGACCCACAAACAATATCTAGATATATATACACAAAGGTCAAATCTCACCCCAACAGAGTTTTCATTTGTTGACACCCTCCTGAGCCTTAGCCCCCCCCATCTTTAGAAATGTATGTTACTATAAGTAAAAAGGTCAAAACCAAAATAGATAATTACTTTATAATTTTAGTCATTTAGCAGACGCTTATCCAGAGCGAATAACAGTAAGTACATGGACATTGTCCCTGATGCAACCTAGGGTAAAGTTTCTTTCCCAAGAACACAATGATATTTGGCACAGATGGGAATAGAACCGGCTTCTAACTACAAGTCTGACTTCCTAACCACTGACCCATTGTTTAGGCAGTTATTTCCTCACAAAAAGGTCATCTTCACATTCTGACTGAATGTATTGCTCCCTATTTAAACAACTGTGCCCATTGTTAAGGCATTCATTTCCTAAACATGTCTGCATTCATGACTCACAAAAAGGCCATCATTGCATTACGACTTAATGGATTGCTCCTTGTTCAATAATTCATAGTCACACCTGGACAGTCCTGCCTTGTATTATTTAATTCCCACCAGTGACCAGTACGACAAGGTATGAAAATGTATGTTACTGTAAGTCGCTCTTTGAAAGAAAATCTGCTGATGTCTACTGGTATTAGAGTCCCTGTTGACGTGAATGTCATATAGTTTAGCAGACTGACTCTTTCATGTCACTCCTAGACTAAGGAGATGTGCTTTACCTGCATTCATCAATACCATTATTGAAACCTTTGGATAGTTGATGTTTGTTTAAAAGGCTCTCATGCAGAAAGTTCCTGAATATCTTACACTAAAGGTAACAAGATTTAGAACACACAGGGATTTCCAAAATCAAAGCCACCTCAACAATTTCTCCCATTTTCAAGAATGATTGTCACAGTGTTGGGTGGATAAAGGAAGGAGACCCAGAAGGAATGACAATTGGCAATTTTAATGGAAATCCAGAGTAGGAATGAACAAATGCACAATATATCTCCCTGGCTTGTAACACGGACAGGATGTATATATATATAAATATATGGCACAACGACTTCACAATACTATTACTGTGCTCTTAACCGCAGCACGGAACATGTAAAGTACACTGAACAATGTGTACGCTTATCTCACACAATATATTTATACATTCTCTACTTACAACACATAACATAGCGAGGGCACATATCAGCAAAGAGTCCATATAAGAGAAACAAGTCCAGGGAAAACACGCAACAGCGATCACACTAAACAATTGTCAACACGTAACAGCAAATCATCAATCAGTGCCCGACACCTTCCATTAATTTGGCCACCGTTTATATAGCACTAACTCCCTAACTTAATTGAACACGGCTGTACGTATTTGATAATTAGATCTAAAAGATACCAGCCTACCCTAACTAAAACCTATCCTGGCAATGGCCAAACTAGTGAAAGGTGTCAGATGAACTTAAAGGGACATAACAATTTAAACATAAACGTAAAGGCACCATATTTATTAAATAACCAATATTACCGAAAGAAGTCCATGTCTCAGTCCATGTCTATTCTAGCCACACTGGCTGGACGTGACAATGATGAGTTTGTGTGATTGAACAGGTTTTATTAACTTACATCATAAAGCTGAGTTGTCCATTGTCCTAACACAATGATCCCCACTAGAAAACTGACTTACTACTTCCAGTACTCCATGTTGAAAACCATACATTTCATTCACTCCTTGGCTAGTTCACATCTAGGGCAAGTCTGCCACACATCTTTTCCTACCAATGCCTATTCACTCTGGTTTTGAGTTCCATGTCCAGTTTGCCCATCTTTTAGACCAATTAAGTATCCTATATGTGGCCAGTTTAAAACTCCTATACTTACAGTACTGAAAAAAGTACAGTATGTCTTTTTAAGTTAATATCCAGTTCCAACATAAGGGTCAGTGTTTTAATCTTTAACCAATTCAATCATAGCTGGATTCAATCAATCTTTGTCCCTTTCTGCCATGTAGGATAAAAAAACAGATAGAATCGGACAGCCTTAAACACTCACTATGCAATTTGCGAAGAGCCCCACAGATTACGCTGCTTCTGTCAAAGCGGGTGTCAATTTATCATCGGATGTTCAATCTTTATCTATTGATCTATAATGATCTATTTAATAATCAGATCTTTTCAAGTCATTTTGTTTAGTCATTTCGTTAATTTGCAACTCTCAAATCAAATGAAAGAGAAAAATAATGACTGGTTTAGTGTATGGATGTGACAAGTTCCACAGCTATATGTACGGCTTGCCCAAATTTACAGCTGAGACAAATCACAAGCCCTTCATATCGATCATAAGGAACCTCAATTTTAATCTCATATATACACCAGGCAACTAGATAAGTACTGGCAGATGCACATTCACATGCACCTGCACAAATCCTCTATGCCAACAAGAGCTCTACAAAAGTGGATGTGGCTCTACATGTAAATATTATGACTGCCACATAGCCTGTATTAGACCACAAGTCACAGCAGATAGCAAATGAAACTGCAAAAGACATAACTCTGCAGAAAGTGATGAAAAATTTTCACCAGGGCTGGCCACAAGGTTCATGTCCACAATACTACAATGTCCGGTCAGAGCTTGCTGTTGTAAATGGACTTTTAAGACAAAATACAATACTCATTCCAGGGTCAATGCATCAAGACATCCTCAAAAGAATACATAAGTAGCAACTTTGAATACAAAAGTGTCAAATGAGAGCCAGAGAACCAGTCTATTGGCCTAAAATCAACACAGATATTGAGACCATGATAACCAAATGAGAGACATGTCTGAAACATCAAAATAAACAAGCAAAAGAGACAATGATCATTCCTGACTGTCACGTCCAGCCCAGTGTGGGCTGGTGTGAGCATGAACTGAGACATGGACATATCATTTGTATATACTGTATGTATTCATGTTTATTTGTGGGGATTTATGTTTTATTTTGTATTTATGGGTTTAATATGGGGATTATTGTTAAGTGTTGCGCCATTCCCTGTTCTACTGATTGCCTAGTCGGGTTGATTGAGAGACCGGTTGGGTCTAATTAGTAATTGTTTCCAGCCGGTCACCTTTCTTCCCTATTTGGTGCTCAGTAGAACAGAGTGGCGCGAGTCATTGATTTACTGTTAAGAATAATTGCTGTGGTGTGCTGTCATCTGGGGAGCTATATTCAAACCTGAGTAAGTTGTGGAGAGTGTGGTATTTTGCTTGAGTTTATGCATATGCTCTGCATATATTTATATATATATATTAGTTTTCAGTATCCTATGCCGCTGTGAGAACATGGTAGAATATATATTATTGTTGTGCACTCACTATACTGGTTCACCTGCAACTGTACTGCCTGATATAACCCCTGTATGATTCAATATATCCACCATGCAAAAAAAGAGTGCAGCTGTCCTCCACGGTCAGAGTATACTCATAGACATAATTATTTAATAACCGGTTATTCTGTAAAGTAGAATTAAGTCACATGCATAGCTTTGTCATATAAAAAACAACAGATTGTAGGCCAGGAGCTACTTACCATAGAAAACCTTTTAACACTAATACAGAACATCACATCCCCTGGTACCTTATAGTTTAAGTATATTATTTATCACTCACCTCAGCATCCAATCTACTGTCCCTCACATCTGACATTTCCTGACTCTTCCTGGACATCCCTTCACAAAATCAGTTCAGGCTTATGAATGCCAGGTGTCCTGTTTTACAAGGGATGAAAATTATGAATGAAAAACAAATGTCAGATCTGTGTGATCCCCCAATTCAGAGAACAGGAAAGGGGCAGAAGAAGCTAGCTCACAGCTGGGATGGATGGGACACCAAATAGGCTGGCTAGGTAACGATAGAGGCTACAGAGTTCGACAGGCTTACTAACTGTCGAACAAGATGCTGGTAGAGACATAAGAACAATTTAATGTTAGTTTGAGGTAGGCCATGGAGATACGGGGCAGTCTAAAATTATCACATAAATAGGCTATGTTACAGTAAACAACACTTCAAAGACACTTAAAAATATTCCAATGAAAAACAGACAAGGCAGTAAATGCTAATGATCAAAGTAGCTAGCTAAGTAGCAGGTATCTAATGAGAAATGCATTGCCAAACATTATTAACATGGCTAATAGTATAGCATAGTTGATATCAACACCTCCTTATGTGCTGTTGCTATTGCAAGCTGATGGGGATGTTTCCATACATCAATGATTTTGGAAGTAATCTGAAAAACATAATCTAGTTAGATGGCTATACAGCTACAGTGCAACTTGTTTCTTGAAAATACCACACCTGTGGGGCACCGTTTGTCAAGTGACACACATTAAAATGAACAGCAACATTCCACCACATTTTGCTCCAAACAACATTTAAAAAAGTGGTGTTACATTTTTTACGTCGCTTTTTACCACATTTACAGCAATATTTGTGAACTTTGCAAAACTGTCCTGTCCTGTTAGTAGTGTCCAGAGGAATGTCCCAGGACAGTCAGACACTGTCCTTACAAAGTTCTCAATGCTTCAGTTTGCATGTAGGGACCCTCATTATGCTACCTTGGAAGTGTGGTGCTACTTTGAGCCTTTTTAGTGGTATTAAATAATTATGTCTTTTTTTGGATTGGGGAAGACCCAGGACTAGGTAGCGGGATTATATCTGCAACCTGGCCTGGGAACGCCTCGGGATCCCCCAGTCGGAGCTGGTTAATGTGGCTCGGGAAAAGGACGTTTGGGGTCCCCTGCTGGAGCTGCTGCCCCCGCAGCCCGATCCCGGATAAGCGGACAAATGGATGGATGGATGGACTATATAAGTTGAACTAATTATTATTATTATTATTATTATTATTATTATTATTATAATTTTGTGAAATATTAACTTTTTACTGCTAGTTTATTTTCCTTTTCTCTTGACGTTCTCATTCAGTCTTTACCTCCAACTACTGTCAAACCAACACATCTAATGTCCACAATAATAGTGATATTCTGACAACTAGTGGTTGTGAAAATAGACTAGCAATTGTGTATTATGTGACTGATGTTAAGGGGAAGTGTACCAAAAAAAAAGATTTAGTGGGTCCAAAAATGGCTTTTGACAATATAATGTACGATAATATATACTCATTTTTATTTATTGTTTATAAGGATGATGTTTAAGCCGGTCACCCTGTCTCCTCCATGTCTTTCTGTGCTATACAACAGATCAAACAGACACGCAGGGGCGGTAATGTCAATCTCAGATTACTCCAGGCAGAATGTAGATGGATTTTCTACCTTAGAACCCTTCATCCAATTGGTATGAATGAAGAGCTAGCATTAAACTGTTTTCTATAATCTAACAATCTATATGTTATCTGAATTGTCTCTAGGAGGCTATATCCTGCTTATTCTGTTCCTGCATTTGTTATTGTATGTTATTGTATGTATATGTATGTAAACCTATTAATATTTCATTCATATAATATTCAATGATTATTGCTCAAATCCATCCTAAGTATGTAATCCATCCCGTATCTTCTATGTTGCTAAAACATTATTGATGTCCTCTTGATCATCTGACCTGTAATTGGGCCTTTTATATGTGACAGCTGTGTGTGTGTTTGCTCCTTTGCACTGATTGTTCACTTTTGCACTTTGCACTTTATCTTTGGGCATATTAATAAATAGACAGTGATTATTTAAATGCCTCCATTGTTGGACTTTTTTTCATCTGTGTGCGAGTCTCCTACTCTTCTCATATTTATTGTTCTGCCCCCGCTTCTGTGTGTGTATGATGTGGTCTCGCTTGTTACATTAGCTCAGCAGATAGATAACAGTTTCCCCAAACAAGAATGAAGCTTGTATGTCCTTTCCAAACTTTACTCAGGAAGCACTATAAAACTACAAAGAACAAAGAATACATATATGTATGTATATTTAGATGTAGCTATAGAATACATTGTATTATATTCGGTTACAGACGTTGTTCAAGAACAATATTGATATATTGTCTGTTAAAAACGTATAGAAACAAATGCGTTAGCTTAAGGCTAACTTCTATGGGAAAAACGTATAGAAACAAATGCGTTAGCTTAAGGCTAACTTCTATGGGAAATTCAATTACGATGCTAACGTTTAGCCTATATGGTCAAAATACACATTTAAAACGAACTTCAGTTAATTAACAAAGATGTAATTACTAGTATTCTTTCCATTATTAGTATTCTTAGTATACTTAATGTCAAGAACTGTATGAGCTGGTACTTACAGGCAAACGTTTATCTGGCCAACTTAAGTCAATAAAGAAAAATAAGTGACCGTTATTTCACCCTGTATCATTCAACTACGTCATACAGCCACTACAAAATAAACATTACACTATGTTATGAGTCACCACTAGAGGTCTCCCTTTCCCCGATAAACAACGATAAACAACAGAACATCACATTAATTGTTTATCAAATGCATATAGCACATTTTGATAATTTACCACCAAAAACTGCAATTTGGGAACCATGAACCAATGATGTAATTTGTCACATTCAGCCCAGGGTGGGCTGGAATAGGCATAAGACTGAGAATTCGACTTTAATTTGGGTGTCTTTGTGTTTATAATATGCCAATGTATGCACTGAAGAGTTATGTTCGATTCTATTATGTGTGCTGTATTATGCCTTCCTCTCTTTCACCTGGTACTGATGAGTTGATCTAATTTCCTGAACACTGTCAGCTGGTTGCTCAGTCCCTATATTAGTCCAGGTGAATAAGAGGAAGGTGCGGTTCATTAATAATCTGTCATTGTGCGAGAAGGCTGTTGAGGAGCTTTACTGTGGGATTGTGAGAAGTGTGTCCCTGTATTTCGTATGTTAGCGTACCCTCTGTATTTATGTTTATAGTTATTTCAGTGTCTGTGCCACTGTAGTTAAGAGCATGTAGGTATCTTAAATATATCCATTATGCACTCGAGTCAGGAGTACCCTGCAACCTGTGACTGACAGGGCAGCGAACACTATGTGGGCTGCTATTGCAGCTGCGAAGGAGGCGGAGCAAGTAGTGAGGGCTGGTTTTAGAGCTGCAGAGACTGAGGTGATCCAGACTGAGATCAGGAAAAACTGTAAATATGGTAGGACTTTTTCCACTATTACGATTAAAGGAATTAGTACTGTTTTCTGTATTTTACCGTAAACATACACATTTTTACCATGTATTTTACTATGCATTTCACTGCATTTAGCCGTGAAAATATTTTTTTTTACAATTAAATAAGACAGTCACCCACTAATAGACTATGATTAGCTAAATTACATTGATGGGAACACACATTTGAGTAATGGTTAGAATAAAGATAACGACTTAAGAGTTTTTATTAGGTTTGAAATGTAAAGATTGTTATTATTATTTAATAATGAAACAAATAATAAAGTGTTCAATGCATGAATGCTTGAAGCACAAAATATATTAAAACAAACTTTTCAGAAAAACATAACGTGCAGCAAAGCATTTTTGGTGCCTGTGTGTACGACATGCATGCAAACGGTACGGTTTTGACACTTTGGTTTCGGCATTCACTTTTAGTGTTTTAGCAATTAAGAAAAACTGTAATTCTCTGCATTGCAGAACTATCTACCAGTAAACGTTTGCGGCGTCTACAAATCAAGACACAGCAGAAGAAAACCTATTCAGTCGGTTGCATGTTTTTAAATCAGTGATCCTCAAACCCTTCCATAAAGGGCCTAGTGTATGCTGGTTTTTGGTCTTTCCCTTCAATTAGTGCATAATTAGGACCTAGACTCCCAGGTGAGGGGAGATACTAACTAATTAGTGAGCTACTCCATCAGGCTTTTACAAGGTAAAAGCAAAAACCTGCATACACTAGGCCCTCCATGGAAGGGTTTGAGGACCACTGTTTAAAATTAAAGCCAAAGATAATTTCTCAGCTCTGCTCTAAAGGTGGTTAGGATTATGTTAATAAATCCCAGAGATTGCTTTGCTACCCTGTCCCTATCTGCCATATGACAAAAACACCATTAAAGACTATTTTGCTCATCCATGTGAGATCTTCCCTGGCCGGTTTTACCAAAACACTGTCATCTGTTCATCCCACTACTTCATATTGAAGAGGAAAAAAATCAAAGCAGACCCTGTACCGTGAAGGAATTACAAAAGTTCATCGGATTCGCCAATTTCTACAGGCGTTTTGTGCGAAATTTCAGCACTGTAGCAGCCCCGCTTCACGCTCTAACCAGTCAAAAGGGAACTACTTTACGATGGATGGACACCGCCCTGGTGGAATTCGAAGAGTTGAAACAAAGATTCACATCAGCACCTGTCTTATCTCAGCCGGATCCCTCCTTGCCCTTCACAGTGGAAGTGGATGCCTCTGAGGCTGGGGTAGGGGCCATGTGCGTTCTTTTCCAGAAAGCTTTCGCCCTCGGAACGTAACTATGACGTGGGAAGCAGGGAATTGCTCGCCATGAAACTCACCTTGGAGGAATGGCGCCACTGGCTTGAGGGAGCCCAGCATCCATTTATTGTGCTCACCGATCATAGGTATTTGGAATATCTTAAACACACCAAAAGATTGACCACTCACCAGGCTATGTGGTCATTGTTTTTCACCCGGTTTAACTTCTCTGTCTCCTATCTTCCAGGCAAAAAGAACATTAAAGCAGATTCCCTCTTCACAACTCCAGCAGACACCCCCTCCTCAGAAACCGTTCTCCCGCCTGCGTGTGTGGTGGGGCCAATTCAGTGGGATTTGGATACCTTGATTCAGGATGCCATTCGATCTGAGCCTCCTCCACCTCCTATCACTGACCTTCCAGTATGACGGATTTACCACCATAATGGTAATGAGTGATCTTTTTAAAAAAATGTGTCACCTCTACCTCAATTGCCTTCCGCTTTGGAATTGGCCGAGTGTGTGTTCCAACAGGTGTTCCACCAATACGGGATACCCAAAGATATTGTCTCGGACAGAAGACCCCAGTTTACTTCCCGTGTATGGAAGGCGTTCTGTGATAGACTGGGGTTCTCCATCAGCCTCTTTTCCGGGTACCACCCCCAATCAAATGGATAAACCGAACGCCTTAACCAAGAGATTGGGAAGTTCCTCCACCAGCGCTGTTCCATCCAAACCCACAACTGGAGCCGTTATTTACCCTGGGTTGAGTACGCTCAAAATTCTTTAATCCATTCCTCATCTAAACTCACCCCTTTCCAGTGCGTGTTGAGATTACCAGCCTCCTCTGTTTCCCTGGGATACTGAGCCAAGTCCAGTGGTTGCTGTTGAAGACTGGTTCACCCGAAGCTCCCAAGTATGTGATGCTGCCCATCAGCACCTCAGCAAAGCTGTTTCTACACAGAAAACTCACGCTGACCACCGGTCCACTACAGTCCCCTTCATCCGCCGGTGGCGGCCCTTCCTCCTTCTCCTTTGATGGATGTCGGCGGTGGCCCAGTCTATGCCGTCCGGGACTTGCTGGACTACCGTCGCAGGCAGGACGGTCTCCATTACCTGGTGGACTGGGAAGGATTCGGTCCAGAGGAGAGGTCCTGGATTCCGGCGCGGGATGTTTTTGATCCTGCATTGATCGCTGATTTCCACCATCATCGTCCGGAGTGTCCTGCTCCGCGACCTAGGGGCCGGCCCCCTCGTCGTCCAGTTGGGGCGTCTGGAGCCGCCCGTTGGAGGGGGGGCTCTGTGAGATCTTCCCTGGCTGGTTCTACCGAAACACTGTCATCTGTTCATCCCACTACATCTCACCAAGATCCCCATTCACATGAAGGCATCACGCATCTAAGATCCTAATCACCAGAATTCTAAACACCTGCTACTAGGTCCCTGCTGTATATAACCTGAAATGACTCATTACCTCATTGCGAGGTATTGCTAATGATTCGATTACATGCTGAGCATTTTTCTGGCCTGATTCCTGGTTCTGACCTGTATTTGCCCTTTGACTTCTCTCTCTGGATTATTTGCCCTTAAGTACCTTTACCTGTGTTACCGACCTCTGCCTGTCCTGTGACTAATCTCTTGAATATCGAATCTGTACCGTTCCTGCCTGCACTGTGTATCGAACCCTGCCTGTCCCCGTTACTGCCAAAGGATTGTAGATTGTGTCTGTTTTGCCCAGTCTGTGTACCGAACCTGGCCTGTTTTTTACTGCCTTTGGAAATCTACCTGGTGTTCATTGAGTATACATTAAATCCTCTTATTATTGACTCAGAGTGTGGGACTCATTACAATCCACACATACGGTCCCTGTGTCCCTGCTTGCCTGTGCCCCGCTACCCTCCCTTGCCCTCCACCTCTCGTGTGTTTGTGTGCATGTCTTTGTGTTTCATTGTTTATTGGTAGAGTGGTCGCGCCAGGTGTCGCTCCTTAGGTGGGGGATATGTCACAATGTCTGTAGACTCTGTCCTTGTTCTGTGTCACTACAGGGTGTTTTCTCCCCTATGTGTTTTGGTTTGGTTTCCCGCTCTTTGTATCACATAATCCCGTCAAATGTTTTTGTCAGCCTATCAGTTCTGTTGTTTAGTCCACACCTGCACCTCCTTCCCTCGTTAGTGTGGTATTTAGTTCTAAGTGTTTGTGAGTCCTGTGTGTTTCTTTGTTCCTGTCCAGGTATGTGGTTGTTCTTTGTAGTAGTTGTCTTTAGTCTTTTCATATGTTAGTGTAAAGTGGTTCTTGTGTTGAAGGTCATGTTTGTATATGTTATAGGGTCTGGTCTTGTGTTTGTGTATTGTTCTTGTTTAGTGTACTCATGTATTCTTGTCTATCTTTGTTCCTGTCCAGTTCTTCCTTGTGTGCTTCAATAAAAATATATTTTCAGAGAAGACGCGCCTGCCTCCTCATCCTTGGAACACGTGACAAGTACCCTTATTCGTGATGGATGAAATTTATTATGTCAGGCTCACTTACCTTACAATTTTTGAAGCAACAATGTGATTAGCTGTAAAAAAGTTATTGTGATATCTATAGAGATATGACGCTACAACCTTTTTTTCCCAATTTTACCTGATGGCCCATTTTAGCTGACATCACCCTAACCTGATTTCATACATTTATCTGATGTACCCAGTTGATATAATATTTGAAGTTGCAAATTAAATAGATGGATGTTATTAAATAACATCAAATGTTGTGTGTAACCAATGTGATTTATGTTGTTAGTATCGCTATCAAGATATTTTCTACCTGCAAGGCGTTAATTGGTTGGCTTTATGTTGTTGGTATTGGTTAATGTGTATTAATTTCATTTAGATTTAAATAAAAAACATGCAGTAGATTAGCCACAGGAAAACATGAGTTAAACTTTATTTAAAAAAATCCTAAATGTCACACATCTGTTGACATAGTAAGATATTCTATTTTATCCCTTTACATAAAAAATATAGGTGTATTCAAATGTACTGCATTCTGGTGGTGTATTGGATGAAGTTGTTGTTCCGGGTGTTCTGTAATTGATGTTAATTTACAATCAGCTCAAATATACAACATGCATTGATAGATTCATTTTCCAGCCCATAATACAAAAAATTCTTAGAGAATCACTGAAAATAGTGAATGAAGACCTCATTATATCCTCTATGAGCTTTGCTTATTTCGATTTGTGGGTAATGTAATGGTAGAGATATGTAGCCTAGATATTCCTTGAAATAGAACAGGTCCTTTGTGTTAAAACATCCAATGCATTAATTCGTGAGAACCATTGTACACAGAAAAAAACTGCCATTTGGAGATTAACCTTTCACAAGGCCACAGCTATCGAGAAAGCTTGTGATCACAAGTGATAGAGCAGTAGCGGATCGTTGTGTCTGTGTGATCTGTGGTGAAAGCTAGCTGGGCCACGGCTGAGCGAGGTGGTGGCATTTACATGTCATTAATCAGACTCAGCTGCGCGGCAGGGCAAAGGCAGACTGCAGGAGACCACTAATGCATGCAAATGTGTACCCATTTTCGAGGGCAGGTTGAGCCAAGGACGGAAGCCAAACTCACAGTTACATTTTCGGGGCCTAGGCCCAGTTCAGCTACTCCATGTGATGTTGTTGAAAATATGTATTGAATCTAGGTTAATCTGATCAATACATGTACATTGGAAAATGTATATAATGGCAAGTTGGGCGAATAATAGGTGTACAATAAAGCATCAGTTTGGTGATATTTTTGCGAGTATACATTAAATATATTATTAAGCAATCAACTTTTGTGTTTAAAGTTGTCTCTAAATGTGGGTTGTCATTGGTCTTGCTAAACATCCGAAATCAATGCTAGATGTCTGTTTGCCGAACAAATGGACTGTGAATCCTTTAGAGTTGTTGTTTAAAAGGTATTTCTGGCTTACTCAAGCTGCGTTTCAACAATCTCCCTTGGGTTTTCTACATTTCAAGTTGTCCTACACTACATTGTACACTATATAGGGGTATTATTTGTGTGTGTGTCTGTGGTCATGTGCCCACAACTCTTGAAATGATTACGAGACCGCTGCAAAATCATCAGTTCTCTGGTTTTACTATTGATGTTTTTTTGTAAACATATTTTTTTGTTTTATTCCATAAACTACTGACAACATTTCTTCCAAATTCATATTTTGATATGATCAAAATAACAAAAAAGATGCAGTGTTGTCAGACCACGAATACTGCTAAGAAAATAAGTTCATATTCATAAAAGATACCACATTAGTATTGTGTTAACTTATGAAAATTTCAGAAATCAATATTTGGTGGAATAATAATAATTGTATTATATAAATAATAATTGGTTTCATGCGCCTTAACATTCTCTCCAGCAGTCTTTCATAATGATGTTGGGTGACTTTATGCCACTTCTTGTGCAACCAATTAAGCAGCTCTGCTTTGTTTGAAGGCTTGTGACCATCAATCTTCCACTTGATCCAATTTCAGAGGTTTTCAATGGGGGTTGATTTAAAAATAAAGATTTCCAGTGGACTCTTAATTTTTTCCTGATCTGTAAATGCAAAATTGAGCGTTTATAAATGTGTGTAGAATGTTTTCTTTAGGACCAGCGTTAAACACAAAGCTTATAACCTGTTGGCTAATTGTTCCTACTTTAGTTTTGATTACGATAGCATTGATGAAGAATTTTGCTGATTACGTTCAGTGGTAATGTTAAAAACCAATTTTTTCAAATTCAGATTTTAGACCTTTTTGGGTGGGAGATATTTTATTCTTAAGATGAGGTTGAATATATAAAAAACCCTGAAGTTACTGTATTCATAGGTGCATTACAGCCAGAATCAATAAGATAGCTCAGGAAATCTTACATGCATGCCGTGTGTGTGAAAATCATGTTTTTATAGATTAGGCTAGAGCCTAACAATCCAATAAAGCCAAGTCGCTGTTGTGTTTCACTTTTATTAATTCTCTGCATTGCAGAACTATCTACCAGTAAACGATCGCGGCGTCTACAAATCAAGACACAGCAGGAGAAAATCTATTAGACGGAGGGAGAAGAATGGTTTTCAGTTGGTTGCATGTTTTTAAATTAAGCCAAAGATAATTACTCAGCTCTGCTCACAAGGTGTTTAGGATTATGTTAATAAATCCCAGAGATTGCTTTGCTACCCTGTCCCTATCTGCCATATGACACAAAACACCATAAAAGACTATTTTGCTCATCCACACATACAATGACAGCTGGCCTGGTTGGCCCCTTACTTCCCTTCAGGAGCAATCGGACCAATCAGAAATGAGGATACAGAGTGTTGTTACATAATAGTGTGCCCCAGACCACAGGGAGAATTCATATGAAAGCAGTTGCCTTGTGCCAAAGACCAGTGAACTTATTTACTGTTAAAGGAATTGCTCCATTCCACAATTAATTATGGCACTGAAGTCTCTTCCTCTTTTAAAACAACGTTATAGGCTGCTGAATATGGCAATAGCTTAAATGTTGTATGTCATTTTATGTGTGAATAAGCCTAATGGAATTTGAAAAAGAAGAGCCAGATTGGGATTTTAGCCAATGAAAGTAAAAGGTTTTTAATTATTTTGGTTTTCACCAATAGATGGGCTTGGCTTACTGAATGACATCTGATTGCATTTGTCACATTCTTAGTAAAGCTGTAAACTAACTAATGCTTACTCACACTTTCCTAACAATGCAGGTTTAAGATGTACAGTATGAAGAAAGCAATAGTAATATAAAATAAAAATAAATACAGAAAAACAATAAAACAAGTAATATGTATGTATACAATGAATTACAACTGTCATCCATGTCATTAGAGTTCCCACAATGATAATAATACCTTAAAATGTCTGCCCCTACAAGGTTGTGGCTGATCCATAAAAACAATACCTACAGTTAGGCATAATGTTAGAACTGGGCTTACTTAAAGATTTAGGCATTACCAGTTAATAAAGAACATGGATTCTGGGAATTTGTCTAGGGTTAGTTTAAATTGTTTTTGTCACTCAAACAGAAACACAGATGAAATTGACCATGGGAACGTTACAATAGAGCCCCTAAGGATACAAAGACAACTGTGAGTGAGTGAGTATATGTAGCGCATGTGCATGCAGGTTAGTGCAGAAAAGGTATAGAAGGCTGCCTGCTGTTCTTGCAAACATGTACACCCAATTGAGCTTACAAAAATGTTAAACTGACAGAATTCAATCTTGGCATGACATCAAAACAATAAAACACAGGTTAAGTTGGTCCCATAGTCCCAAACTCAATTATGTTGGAAATACAACTTCAAAGGTAAGCATTCTCAGAACTTCAGATCACACAAAATACTCTCAAAACAAACCCAACATACTGCTCCTGCTTTCAACATGTTTGTTTAGAAAACAATTTGGTTCTATTGGTCCATCTTCATTATGTAAGCCTCTTGAGACTAGTCATTTCAGAATGGCTGGTGGCATCATCCCAGAATGGAGCTCACAGATGGAGAAGAGAGAGAGACAAAGAGAGAGAGAACCATTTAGTCACAGTTCTCTATGTCCGCTGAGTCATCATTGACAATAAGATGGATGCCACTCATCCCTCAACTGTCCGTCTCATCCCTTAACTCTTCGTCTCATCCCCACACCCACGCATAACAGTCATAGCTTCTTGTTAGAAGATTCTAAATGTCCTTTTTTGATGCAGAACCCGAGGTTTCACTTCTGTAGTTTCTGCTGAGAATGAACAACTCAGACAGCTTGCGGTTCATTGGTTCTGAAATTATACAGGGGTTATAATGACCATAGCTTTTCACCTGTTGTCTAGCTTTCATTAATTCTTGTCATTCTTAACAGTATACATGTATGTAAACTTCAAAATTGTGTGGTTGATGGCATTAGACAAATACACTTTGCATCATTCAATAGCATGTTCTTTAGGAAGCTGAACAATGAAAAATATTAGTTATAGTAATAATACACTAACTTAAGGTAAAATGAAAGTTATAAAAGAGTTATGAATGTTTAAAACATATAAACATCTTTACCAAAGTGAATTAACAATACTTTCAAAATGTCGGGCCTCACTCCAGCCACCAACCTGAGTCTCTTGGCCAGACCTGTATATCTCAAGCAATGCAGGTCTCTAAACCCTGTTTGGGTTTCTGAGAAATGTTTCGAATTATTAACCAACACCGAAATGTGCCTTCTGATGAATATCCCTTTTGGGTTTGAAGAATAAAAAACACTGAAGTATGCCCTCTGATATAGACAAAGTCTTATATTCTTCAATATTCCAAGCTTTCCAAATGATCACATCTTGTAGATTTCTTGAATAATTAGCATTTGTTGTGTTTGTATTTTATTTTATTTTATTAAAAGCTGATAGACCCCACACAAAAATCAAATAACATTACAGTCAGTATTTTGACATTTATAGTCAAATATCTATTGCAAAGATTGCTGGAACTTACTGGAACTCAAATACCTACCTGTTATCATGGCATTACATGGGTAACTGTATACATTGTAAATGTTGCCACATTACATAGACTTACGGTTATGCCCATTCAAATGTGAACCTTTGTACGTATTGCTGTTCTTTTAGAACATTTCCAAGATAGACCAATCAGTTACAATTTAAAGTACATGGGGAAAGTTTAGTTCAGGAATAAGGTTATTGAGGTTAAGGTTGAGGTAAGGTGAGGTTTAGGTCAGGGTTAGGTTAAGTTAAAATTACTTTATCAAGTTTCATAAACATACAATTTATGTTTATTAAAAGGTTTTTAATTTGTAATTCGTTGTGCATTAAAATAGGTTTTGCACAGTTGTAATCTTGGAATTACTTTTGCAATTGTAACAAAAGATATTGTTGCATAAGTAAAAAAAATTTAACAAACACTGACCAATGAACTGATTGCTCTCTTAGCATGGAGATTTGACTTCCAACCAATCGTTTCTACTCCTAGTGAAAAGGAGTGTCAGGGTTCCGCCTCCTTGAGCTGTCTTCCCCTCTCCTTTTGTGTGCCTTCTCTCCCTTCTGGTTCCCTTGTGTGTGTCTGATCTGTTCTGTGTTTGTTTGTCTGTTTCAGTCCCCGGTTTCCCAGTTTCCCTACTCACATGAAGGCACCCGTTCTCGAGCACCAGTCCCCATCAGTGATCATCCCCTGCACCTGTTCCTCTGCCACACCTGGGCTGATTGCTGCTCTCCCTTTATTAGGAAGATGACAGCGATCAGACCTCACCAAATTATTGTTGTACTATCAAGCGTGTCAAGTCGTGAGCTACCTCTATACCAGCCACTCTGAGCACTATGCAGTTTTTTACTTTTTGCCTTTTATATAGCCAGTCTGAGTGCTGCGAAGATTGCCTACGTGATCAGTCTGCTTGGTGGAGAGGCGTTTCAGTGGTCTACAGCCATTTGGGAGAGGCTCGAGGGCGGTGCTGAATCCTATGCTGCGTTCACTGCTGATATGAGAAAGGTATTTTACCATACACCTACAGGTAAGGACGCATCAAAACATTTATTATCCCTGAGACAAAGTACTCACAGTGTTGCTGAATGTGCCATCATGTTCTGCATGCTAGCTGGATGTGGGAACACAAGAGAGAGAAGCGGCATGGAGAGAGCTGGTTGTAGTCGTCAACCGGACCACCAGGAGGCGATAAAAGAGCCACTAGCCCAAGCCCCCAAAAGCTAACTCCACACCACAGTGTCGATCCCAGACCAATGAACCAATGCAGCTCGGTCGATCCTGGTCATTCGATGCAGAGAGTAAAAAGATATAACACCAACATGTCAGAAACAAATAAACTATTAAAAAAACAATCACTGAGTTGGAAAAAAGATCACCCCCTTGTTTCAGTATTTTGTTGAACCACCTTTTGCTTTAATTACAGCTTTTAATCTGTTGGGATATCTCTACTACTTTTGCACATCTAGATGTTGCAATATTTGAGCACTCTTCTTTGCAGAACTGCTCAAGTTCAGTTAAATTTGATGGTGACCGTTTGTGGACTGCTGTCTTCATGTTATTCCACATATTTTCAATGGGGTTTAATTGTGCTTGATATATATGATCTATGCGCTTGACACTATAGAATGTCGGGAGACTGTGACAGGTTTTAATGAACGTTAGTTTGAAGCTCATGAACCGTACCCGATGTTTCTGGCTCTGTCTGGCTCTGACACACATGTTGTTTTAGTACCCTTTTAAAGCCAGGCTAGCATAATGACTTAAAAAATAGTTTTTTTTAGTTTCTAGGTTTTCAGCAGTGAGAAATATGTGACAGTCAGGCGACAGCATTTTCGAACTAGCGTCCATGGAGAAGCGAACTTCTGATATGGTGGGCTAACTGCTTGCCTTTACGTGATTCGTCAAGAGATCTGATGTAAGTCACGTAGTGCCCTTTGGGTAGTGTAGTTTATGTAACGTTAGGATCATTGCCACCTCTCTGACACTGACGCTTTCTCTGTCAGTGGTTGCGTACTGGCTAAATATGAGATGCAGTGGTAAGCAAGAAAAAGTGCGGTACGCTTAAGAGTAAAATTTTTCTCTCCTCTTGTTTTCTCAAACCAGGAAACGAGGGACCACCTTAGTAAGCCACACCACTCCAATTACCTCCTCCAGACCACGGATCACCTACCCGGCTACTATCCACTATAAAGATCAGTCATTGCAGTGTTCTGCTTTACTCGATTCTGGAGCAGATGACAGTTTTATAGATGAGGAATTAGTGTGCCAACTCTGCGTTTCCACTGTAGAATTGGAGAGAGGCATAGATGCCAGGACCATCGATGGCAGGCTTATAACTTGCATCACTACTAGAACACCTTCAGTTAAATTATAACTCTCTGGAAATCACATTAAAGACATCAACTTTCTTGTCATCTCATCGCCTCAAGTCCCTATAATTCTGGGGCAATCCTAACATTGATTGGGTCACAAGTAGGTTTACTGGATGGACTCCTTCTTGCCATGCAATATGTTTAAAGTCTGCTATTCCCTCATATCATCCTAAACCTGAGACTGTCCTTCCCCCAGTGGACCTGACTCATGTTCTTTCTGATTACCACAACCTGGTAGAGGTCTTCAATAAAGACCGGGCTCTCGATCTACCCCCTCACCATCCTTACAATTGTTCAATTCAACTACTACCTGGTTCTATGTTTCCTAAACTCACGTTATATAGTGTCTCCAAACCGGAGTAGGAGGCACTTGAGGAACATATCCAAACAGCTTTAAGAGCCAGTCACATTCATCCATCCTCTTCACCCTTGGGGGCAGGGTTCTTCTTCGTAGGAAAAAAAGATGGTGGTTTAGGTCGATGCATCGACTTCAGGGGCCTGAACGACATTCATGAATTCCGTGTTTGATTCACTAAAGGGTTTAACCATTTTCAACTGGTTAACACAGGAATGCTTACCATCTCATTTGGGTTAAGGAGGGAGATGAATGACTCACAGGATTCAACACCCCGTTAGGTCATTTCAAATATCTGGTGACGCCCTTCGGATTGACCAATGCCCCTGCGGTAATTCAGATTTTCCTTAATGATGTTCTATGTGACTTCATTGGGCTGTTTGTGTTTGTGTACTGTGCCTTCCTGTCTTCTCGTTTGTCCCCAGCAGAGAGAAACTATGATGTTGGGATTTGGGAATTGCTGGCTGTCAAGGCTGCGCTCGAGGAGTGGCGTCACTGGCTCGAAGGGGCAGAGCTTCCATTCATCATTTGGACGAACCCTAAGAACTTAGAATACATCAGAATTGCCAAACGCCTCTGCTCACGTCAGGCCAGGTGGGCTTTGTTTTTCTGTCATTTCCATTTTACTCTTATAGACTGGGCTCTAAAAACTGAAAGCCTGATGCCCTTTTAAGAATGTATGACAAAAGAGAGATTGAGCCTCGACTCCCTGATACGATCATACTTAGCCAGTGCGTGGTGGAAGCTATGAAAATGCCTAGGAACCTAGGAACATGCGATGTGGCCTGATGACTCCTTCCTGTCCCCATCCTGTGCCCAACCCGCTGCTGTGCTAGATCCCATGTCACTGCGGTTGATGATCCCGTTTCCACCTGATGATGCCAGCGTTCATCTCCAGGCGGCTTCACGTTCTTCCTTCACAAGACCACCAAACTGTATTGATGCTACGTAAAGACTATGGTCACAGTCCACCCATCATATCTTCATTGCTGGACAATAATTGAACACTGATAAATAAAGTGACCTTATTATAATGGGCTGTGTACCTTCAGATTCCCCACCCGGTACAGCCAGAAAAGGACTGGCCACCCCCTTGAGTCTGGCCTCTCTCTAGGTTTCTTTTTCAGGTCCCTCCTACTAGGGAGTTTTTCCTAGCCACTGTGCATCACTTGTGTTGCTTGCTTTTGGGGGTCTCGGGCCGGGTGTCTGTCAAAGCACTTTGTGACAACTGCTGTTGTAAAAAGGGCTTTATAAATAAATTTGATTGATTGATATGTATATGGTAGACCAGTAACTGTGCAGTCTGACCATAAGCCCCTGGAGGTGCAAGCCATTAAGCAAAGAACCAGCGCATGCAAAGAATGCTGCTACGATTGTAGAGATATAATGTAAGCATAGCATACACTCCAGGCAAGCACATGTACATTGCCGAAACATTCTCATGTGCTACTGCGAGCAGGGCTGGCAAAAATGTTAATAAAAAACCTCTGTGATGAGAGAGTTGTGTATGCCTTGGAGGCCACAGAAGCCCTGAGTAAGGAAACACTCATCCAACGGAAAGAGGCAACTTTAGCAGACAGCCTGTTACAAGCTGTATAAAAAAGATACAAAAGCATGGCCTACGAAGAAGCGTAGTCTAGACAGGAAACTACACAGCTACTGACGTAGAATAATTATTAATCAAAAAAAGAAATGAGCATTGTGAACGGAGCAAATTAGATCACATGTTGTTATACGTGGGAGCGATTTATTGATTCCAAAGACAGAATCGAATAGACAACAAGCATTCCTCAGGCAATCCCTTTCATCACAAAACATGACATCACTTTGTGTAAAAACTCTCTGGTTGGCTGATCCTTTTGTCATCTCCCCAGGCTTCAAATTACTTATTGCTAGTCCAAACAACCCCCATCCTAACGGAGGGTTCAAGCTGTGTACTGGGCCAGGATAACCTCCTCCTCTTTTCCCAATCTCAAGTTCTTAATCACACCTCCAATCTCTTGATCTTTACCCTTATGCTGACCAGTGCTTAAATTAAATCTGACTAGGACATTCCTGAGCCCAGATGGAAAAACCCTCCTGTCTTCTCCACTTCTTAAAGGCCAGATGTCACAAAACCCCCCAGGCTAACTGACCAACCCTTATCTAAACAGTCTGTTTATTTTATTCCCTAAGACAAAGTAAAACCAGAGTAACACAGACTTTTAGCAAAGAGATTCGAAATCTGCATTTACACATAATTATTTGTAATTTTGATTATATTATATTCTCCTGCTTGTCCAAACCTTTTCAAAAATATCAAATATAACATTTGTCCATTTGTGCTGTAATACATTTTTAGGTATTGTTAAATGAAAATACATCCCATTTACCTTTAAAGTACCAATTAAATATTTCTATGATAGTTATTTCTCACATTTATCACTGTTTACTGTAAATAACCTCTATAATACTGGGCAATGCGGCAAATTATCAGCATACAAAATGACA
This sequence comes from Umbra pygmaea, assembly GCA_016801145.1. Taxonomy (NCBI): domain Eukaryota; kingdom Metazoa; phylum Chordata; class Actinopteri; order Esociformes; family Umbridae; genus Umbra; species Umbra pygmaea. The sequence goes on from JACXGM010001565.1 coordinate 48,523, forward strand.
TTGTAATGTCAGAGACAAAATTGTCATACCCCAGAGCGTCAGGAGAGTGAATTTGAAGAAGCTGCGTCTCGTTCATCAAGGAGTGCAGCACACAAAACCCAAAGCACAAAAAGTAATCTACTGGCCTGGCATGGCACAGGACACAGAGACAATAGTGGAGAAGTGCGAGCAGGGCCAGCATCCACAGCCCACACACTAGGGGTGCAACGGATCAAAAAACTCACGGATCAGATCGTTCCTCGGATCAGAGTCACGGATCGGATCATTTTTCGGATCAGCAAAAAAAATACAAGACAAATAAACATAAGATGTCTTTTTGTTTATTAACAATATGGGGAAAAATATGAGAGAGAAATGTGATTATTATTGATTTTTGTTTAGGTACATTAATTCACGTTAAGCCTTTTCTTTACAATAGGTCAGAAAACGCCCATAATAATTGGAATTTGGGTTAGTTGTTTTTATCATTTTCAGTGGTTATGATGAGCAATATGAGAGAGAAATGTGGTTAATATTGATCGTTGTTTAGCTAGGCTACATTAAATCACGTTAACCATTTTCCTCGTCATTAAGTGTTCATGACAAGATATGGCCATGAGAAATTTGGTGATGATTGACCATTGTTTAGGTACATTAAAACCCCAGTAAGCTTTTTCACGTTAAGCGTTTTAGTATGTCCCGTATGCGACAGGATGTCGTAACGTGGCTCAAACACTTTGAGCATGTGTTTAAAGTCCTCTTTTTGCACAACTGAATATGGCCTCATGTCTGCACCTGTAAACACACCGATCGCATTTGTGATGGCTTTAGCCCGGTCTGATTAATTGCTTAAATGCCATGGTGATAAGCGGTTGTTTTGCAGCTTTCGGTTTTACTCCTGTCAGTGAAACACCGGGGTGATGTCGCTTCAAATGCGTTGCCATGCCTTTCTTGTGCCACAGTGCCTACACACTATATCATTATATTTAACAGGGAAGCCAAAATGCTCCCATACAGGGGATTTAAATGACGCTGGGCGTTCAAGCTCCTCCATTCCTCCGCTCGCCATGACAATGCTTTGAGCAGACTGAACATGCGCACACCTCTTTTTTTCAGAAATCAATCCGCGGATCATGTGTGTGCCGAACCGAAGATATTGATCCGAACGGATCAAGGATCAATGACAATCCGTTGCACCACTACCCCACACCAGGCAGATCCGCTTGTCCCACATCAGGTTCCAGACCTGCCATGGATGAAAGTCGAAGCTGACATTTCTGAGCTGAATCGTCGGTCGTATCTTCTGTTACTCAATTACCTGACCAAATATCCTGAAGTGCTCAATCTACCCGATAAAACGGCTTAGACAGTTATTCAGAAAATGAAGTCGGTTTTCGCCAGATACGGGATTCCCAGGAAGATAGTGAGTGATCATTTCCCATTCTCTAGCTATGAAATTAAGTCATTTGCAGTTTCATGGGAAATCAAGCTCACACATTCTAGCCCAGGCTTTCCCTCTTCAAATGGAATGGCTGAGTGGGCCATAAAGCCTGTAACACATGTCGTGAAGAAAGCCATGTAGACCGGCACTGATACACATCTGGTGTAGTTGTCATTGAGGAACACACCGGTGACAGGACTGAACATGTCACTGGCACAAATGTTGATGGGAAGAATCCTGAGCAGGACACTTCCGTGTTCCAGTGCTGTGCTGAAACATTCAACCCCACAGCATATCCACAACAAATTACAGGACCTGCAGTCACGTCAAAAGCAAAACTATGACCGCCATCACCAAACCACTGCCACCGTACACATGCAGACAAGGCGCGGTTGTCATCTGAAAGAGAGATGAACCATGCTCCTACACTGTGCAGACACCGGCAGGAAGGATGCTCAGGAGGGACAGATCACATCTGAGGAAGATACACCTGAGTCTCTTCAGAGACACTCACTTTGATGAACATTTGGACTCAGAAATACAAACGTTTCAGGCACGCAAGTCAGTTGAATCCCCACCACAAGACCCACCACCACAATATCCCTACGCTGGGAGTATGGGCGGTAAACCTACATGGTACACCAGAGGTGGTAGAGTGATCAGACACCCTGCCAAGTACGAATACTGATCTCATGGACAATTCATTTTGTTATTCAATAACTGTGCCTTGAGAGAGTAAAAAAATAATAGTTAAAAACACTTACACCTCCTTCCAAATTATTAGGCAAATTGAAATTAAGTGTCATAAACATTCAATACTTTCTTTTTCTGGATCACTGAAATCAATCTCAGACACCTGTGATAATTAGTTTGCCAGGTGAGCCCAATTAAAAGAACATTATTATGCAGGCCACAGGTTTCAAGCAATATGGGATAGAAAAAGGATCTCTCTGCTGCAGAAAAGTGTTAAGTATTACAATGCCTTGGACAAGGTATGAAAACATTAGATATTTCACAAAAACTTAAGCACGATCATCGTACTGTAAAGAGATTTGTGGCTCATTCAGAGCACAGACGGGTTCATGCAGATAAAGGCATAATGAGGAAGGTTGATGCCAGACAAATTCATCGGATTAAGAGAGCAGCTGCTAAAATGCCATTACAAAGCAGCAAACAGGTATTTGAAGCTGCTGGTGTCTCTGGAGTCCTGCAAACCTGTGTAGGATCCTCCAGAGACTTGCATAAACCTACTATTCAGCCACCCCTAACCAATGCTCACAAGCAGAAATGGTTGCTGTGGGCCCAGAAATACATGAAGAATAATATTCAAACAGTCTATATTAACTGATGAGTGCCGTGCAACCCTGGATGGTCCAGATGGATGGAGTAGTGGATGGTCTATGGATGGCCACTATGTCCCAATAAGGCTGCGACGTCAGCAAGGAGGTGACAGAGTCATGTTTGGGCCGGAATCATGTGGAGAGCTGGTAGGCCCCTTAAGGGTCCCTGAAGGTGTGAAAATGACCTCTGCAAAGTATATAGAGTTTCTGACTGACCACTTTCTTCCATGGTACAAAAAGAAGAATTGCCTTCCGTAGCAAAATCATCTTCATGCATGACAATGCACCATCTCATGCTGCAAAGAATACCTCTGTGTCATTGGGTGTTATGGGCATAAAAGGAAAGAAAATCATGATGTGGCCCCCATCCTCCCCAGACCTCAACCCTATTGAGAACCTTTGGATCATCCTCAAGCAAAAGATCTATGAGAGTGGGAGGCAGTTTGCATCAAAACAGCAGATCTGGTAGGCTATTCTGACATTCTGCAAAGAAATTCAATCAGCAACTCTCAATAAACTCAATGGATGCAAGATTTGTGAAGGTGATATCAAAGAAGGTGTCCTATGGTAACATTTAACTTGTTAACATGTAAAATGTAGAAACTCTTGTGCATAATAATTTGGAACAGTGCATTTAGAGTTTTTATTTTTTTAAATACTGTTTTCATTTGATGGTTTGTTCAATGAAATTCAAGTTATAACCTAACGGTTGGTTACTTGAAAATGATACTGACTGTCATTTGCCTCAACTATTTAGGAAAATCATTGTAAAATATAATTTGCATAATAATTTGGAATGTGGCGTACTGTTGAAAGGAGGGAGGCAAAGGAGGGCTTAACTTGAAAGTTTTTATGAAGGGTCAAATGTTTATATGTTTATCCAATAGAAAGCAGAACAGAAAAGTGGTTTGTGGCAATTTATTGGAAGCCATTGGCTCATTGAAAGCATACTTTATTAATAATTGAAATATGCATGTGAAAAAGAGGTAAGTTTAATGTTGATATTGGAAAAGAGGGATGTGGTATATTAGAACGAGCACTCAGTGCTCGACTATGTTGCACTGTCAATGTTGCTGGGGAATGTTCTGGAAGTGCCTACTGTGCTTGTAGTTGAATGTTGGTATGCAAGTAAAGATGTCTTTGTACCGCAGCCTTGCCTACATGTACCCTGGAAATCCAGAGTTCTCGCGAGAGCACAATTTGAATTTGCTCAGCAAGTTACTCTGGCACCAAGTAATGCTGCTCATTAACTATGCCCTTGTAGCTGAGCTGCACCAATCACATTGGTGTATCTGATATAGGCAGGCCAGAGGAGTGTTAAACAGATGACGACAGCTCTGAGAGTGCGACCTCAAGTCATTAGTAAACATTGTAAGATCGCTATGGATCTACACCAGTTGTTTGAAACTGCTTTGGCCGCTACAATGAATGAGTTAGACTTGGCTTTTTGTCTAAAAGAGGAACAGAGGACGGCGCTCGAATTGGACATTTTTATGTAGGACGTTTTTGCTGTTTTGCAGACCGGATACGGCAAGGGTTTAATCTACCACTTAGCTTCGCCATAGGGTTAGTGAAAACCCACTGGTGATTGGTCGTAGTGTTATCCAATTGTGTACAGTGAGATTTTCAAATGCAAGCTTGGTGCCGCCCCTCAAGTTAAGTCATTTACATTACTCGATCCCAGACCCTAAATCGTTCAGCATTTGGGTCTGGATTTTTCCAGGCTAGCCTCCATATATATTTTTAAGTAAATTAGCAGCATAACCCACAAGCAGCAATACTAAAGTAATATAGATTGTCATAGACCCACTATAACTGTTAACAAGAGACTGATTATTCTGATCATGTATCATAATTTCATCACTTTCCCAGCCTCACTTTCTGTCTTACAACTACAGTATAAGTTACGAAGTGATGTGAAGTCAGGGCTCAGTGGTTGAGGACAAGGAGAACGTTGATTTGAGGGATAATGTCACATTTCTTATGGACAGAAGACAGAGACATTGACTCGTTTAGATACATATGTTTTGTGTTTATATTGTATTATATGACCAGTGCCAGGCACTGTTGAATTCTTTTGGGTTCTCATAAAAATTGGTGCGCCATCCTCTGTCCTAACGGGGTGTTTCAGGTCTTAGTTTGATTGTGAGATCCAGGGGCGGATTAAGGTGGTCAGGGGCCCCTAGGCTTCTCTTTGTGTGAGGCCCCTCCCCTAATCGATTCTTTACTGGAAAAATGTATTTAGTGCCATACATGGTCCACACGCAAGTATGGTGAACTGGCATACACACACATTGAGACAGCCAAAATTACAGTGTTTTCTTTACATTGCTTCAAGTGGTGGACCACAACAGTAAGACAATTACCACCACACCACATAGGTAAACTGAGAAATTGAACATTACAGACAAAACACAAATA
>JACXGM010001566.1:6857-32645 GCA_016801145.1 Umbra pygmaea
GCGTGTCACTTGCTACGTTGCTAGGTTACCAGAGCGAGAGTGCCTTTGTTTATGCAACCGAAATTGCTTCGCAACCGCTGTTTTTTTCCGACGAAGCAAAGGAATTTATCGAACGTTTTATCGAACGCATTTTATATTGATATTGATTACGCGTCTATCGCGAGACATATTGTTATCGTTTTATCGCCCAGCCCTAGTATGTCTCACATATTGGTATTTTGAGTTTATCTTTATAATTATATTGTTTATGTTTTTAAAGTGTTGTTTGTGCATTTCCAGTCAGGGGTGCCAGTAATTTTGGAGCCAACTGTACGTACTTTTAGGACTTTTAGAACCTGATGATATTTTAGGTCACATTTATGCCGAAATATAGAAAATTCTAAAGGGTTGACTTTCAAACATCTTTGTATATGCAATGTCAATTTTAATAAACATACAGTGGGTATGGAAAGTATTCAGACCCCTTTACATGTTTCACTCTTTGTGTCATTGCAGCCATTTGATAGAATCAAAAAACTTCATTTTATTTCTCATTAATGTACACTCAGCAACCCATCTTGACAGAAAAAAATTGAAATGTAGAAATATTTGCATATTTATTAAAAAATAAAAACTGAAATATCACATGGTCATAAGTATTCAGACCCTTTGCTCAGTATTGAGTAGAAGCACCATTTTGAGCTAGTACAGCCATGAGTCTTCTTGGGAATGATGCAACAAGTCTTTCACACATGGATTTGGGGATCCTCTGCCATTCTTCCTTGCAGATCCACTCCAGTTCCGTCAGGTTGGATGGTGAATGTTGGTGGACAGCCATTTTCAGGTCTCTTCAAAGATGCTCAATTGAGTTTAGGTCAGGGCTCTGGCTGGGCCAGTCAAGAATGGTCACAGAGTTGTTCCGAAGCCACTCCTTCGTTATTTTATCTGTGTGCTTAGGGTCATTGTCTTGTTGGAAGGTGAACCTTCGGCCCAGTCTGAGGTCCTGAGCACTCTGGATGAGGTTTTCTTCCAGGATATCTCTACTTGGCCGAATTCATTTTTCCTTCAGTTGCAACCAGTCGTCCTGTCCCTGCAGCTGAAAAACAGCCCCATAACATGATGCTGCCACCACCATGTTTCACTGTTGGGATTGTATTTGGCAGGTGATGAGCAGTGCTTGGTTTTCTCCACACATACTGCTTACAATTAATGCTAAAAAGTTAAATCTTGGTCTCATCAGACCAGATAATCTTATTTCTCATAGTCTGGGAGTCCTTCATGTGTTTTTTGGCAAACTCTAAACGGGCTTCCATATGTCTTGAATTGATTAGAGGCTTCCGTCGGGCCACTCTGCCATAAAGCCCTGACTGGTGGAGGGCTGCAGTGATAGTTGTCTTTGTGGAACTTTCTCCCATCTCCCTACTGCATCTGTGGAGCTCTGCCACCGTGATCCTTGAGTTCTTCTTTACCTCTCTCACCAAGGCTCTTCTCCCACGATTGCTGAGTTTGGGTGGATGGCCAGGTCTAGGAAGAGTACCACACTTCTTCCATTTAGTGATTATGGAGGCCACTGTGCTCTTAGGAACCTTGTGCTGCAGAAATTATTTTGTAACCTTGGCCATATCTGTGCCTTGCCACAATTCTGTCTCTGAGCTCCTCGGGCAGTTCCTTTGACCTCATGAATCTCATTTACTCTGACATGCACTGTGAGCTTTAAGGTCTTATATAGACAGGTGTGTGCCTTTCCTAATCAAGTCCAATCAGTATAATTAAACACAGCAGGACTCCAATGAACGAGTAGAACCATCTCAAGGAGAATCAGAAGAACTGGACAGCATGTGAGTTAAATATGTGTCACAGCAAAGGGTCTGAATACTTATGCCCATGTGATATTTCATTTTTTCTTTTTTAATAAATTTGCACAATCTCTACATTTCAGTTTTTTTCTGTCAGGATGGGGTGCTGAGTGTACATTCATGAGAAATAAAATGAACTGTTTTGGTTTTATCAAATGGCTGCTATGAAACAAAGAGTGAAAAGGGGTCTGAATACTTTCCATACCCACTGTATATCAACTAATTGTCAATTAATGCCTTTCATCACCTTTTTCATTTCGCTCAACTTTTTAGTCAAGTAAGTTAGCTGCATTTAAAAGTTTTAGTTGGCCCACACTTCTTATGGCTGTTGCAAAGAATATGTTCTCTCAGCATATTGGCTGTTCAGGCAGAAATGATTTTGGCCAGATTTGAATATGTATCTTCACTCTGTAAGATCCCGTCACAAAGGTTCTACATCATCATTAACCAACACCGGCACATCGCAAGATCCCCACACACCTGAACGCAGCACACTCAGCACATTTCTAGATGCATTATTTAAACATAATAATATATGTTTCTCAAATACATTCACACAAAAATGATGACTCAACTATTCATTATTAGTTGGTGTTTTTGTAGTGTAGTATTTTGCTGAAGACGGAATATGATGTAACCGCAGACATTCCTATGTTATATCTACAGTGGATTACATAGGTATTTATTTACCTTTTACATGTTTTGTCATTTTATAAACTTTTATTTATTTATTTTTATTTATTTTTTTGATTGACCCACACAAAATATTTTACAATCTTTAAGTGAAAAAATCATTCTACATATGCATGCTAAAATATAGTTGTTGCATATGTTAAATCAATTTGTAATTTAATAAGGATTTACATTTACATATAAATGACTCGTCATTCAGTCAACTCTTCTTTCTGGTTTCACACCAAATGTGGATGGAACTGGAATTAAAGCAGTTATGGACAGTTTTATTTGGCTGATGTCTCAACACCATCTAGAAGTACGAAACTCAAGCATGAGCAATGCAAATGGTTGAACATGTTAGATTATTCCTTATATTATAACTTTATATGCCAATCTCAGAATCAATTATGTAAGAGAATATTTATTTTGGTTGGCAATTGTTTTTTCTTCTCCCTTAAGCCTTGTCTCATCTGCAACTAAACAGCTGAAGATCAGACACAAGCGTGTCACTACTTAGACATCTGATTCTTATCACTGTGCTCATTCAGAAGCATTAAGTCGATCCATGGTTGGAAGATTACACATTTGTCAACTATTCAACCACAATTGAATTTAAAGGCGCCCGACCTAAAAAATAATCCCTTGAGTGCAACATAACGAGGAACTTGTGTCCAACTACCTATCTGTTTACCCCAGGCAACGGCGTATCACATAGCGCCGCCCCTTACTATTCCGCCGGCCATTGTCAGAATGCCGAACCCTAGCCACTGTGATGCAGTTGTGCTGTGTGACATCCCTTAGATCACAGCGCAATGTGGAGGCCCTGGTTGGTGAATTTCACTGCTTTACAATTACCATCTAATCAGATTCATCATCACCTAAAACCCATAGATCATCAAATCATCCTGATTGGACCAAGAAAAATCTACCCAGGAGTCCGGGACCAATTATTGCCTTTTTGGAACTGCCAGATTGATGTAACATGTCAATGCAAGCTTGTGGTTTCGAATTACATTGCAAAGTTAAGACTTGCTCCCTCTCTCCCATGGTTTGGTGACACCCCACACAGTCATGTGATTCAATGAGAATATAGAAATTGCGCAAATCCCAACCTTTCGAGTTCTATACAGTTCTATACTGATCCCAGCCCCTATGCGCTAGTAATTCAAGCCTTGCGGCAAGTTTAAACAACGTGACTGAGTAACAGCCTCCATATTTTTAAGTGTGTTAATGGCTGCATCAGATATGGGTGAACAATCTGTGTCTAGCAATAACACTGGCCCCTTGACAGAACCAAAGAGTATAACTTTTGTTAATAATAAAGATAACAATAATATTTTAATAATCCTGTAATTATTGAAATGTAAGACGTTTTCTTTCACCTTGACATTAGACATGTTTTTGTGGAGATTGTTGAATAATTATAATAATCTTGTTATAATCTTATAAGCCTTGTTGGCAGCTCCGCAACTACCTGGACAGATCTGTTTGTTAACGAGGGGCACACACATGCTGTATCTAAGCACATGTCGCCCAGCCGCTGATTCTTTTCACACTGCTCATCCAACACGGAGGGCTATATTCAGAACATGCATGGGAAAAATACATTCACCAACTACACTTCCGCGATTTAATTTACATGCGCCCAATCTGCACACAAGTAGTTGCTGGAGAGCGACATGGCAGAATCGATAATCTGATTTATCTATCCCAAATCCCAGGCAGCGCTATGCCAATTTTCCGCTGCCTCGTGCAGGAGGTCCGGGGAAAGTCAGGGAACCCGTACCTCAGTCTCGAACCACTGACTAAATTAAATCTATTTCTACCAGACTTTAACGCAACAAAACATGAAAAAGTCCAAAGGGGCTTCCAATCCACTGTACTCACCTTATCACAATACCTGCAGCCTGACACACCGAAAACATGCTTACTCAGTACAATTATAAACCAACCTGTCCACACTGATCTCTCCGTCTTCTTCCATCTTTCATCACCTAATCTTTCACTCCATATCTCAATCGCTCTGTCAGTCTCTCTGTCACACACATGATTTCTTGCTATGCTTTTCACACAGACACATGCTCACTTTCTTTTTTAGTATTTTTGATCTCAACTTGGATATGACCTTTGATTAATCATCTTTTACATTTGGCATTGCCTTGCTAATTACCGTAATATTAATAACTAGATAATGTCGGGATTTGTAATGTGTGATTATGGAAGAGAATATAACAGGACCACAATAAGCCCTAATAATAACGCAGAACTGTACCAGAGAGTTGGAGCCTTAATGAAGCAAATAAATTGTACTGTTTTATTTTATAACATACATTTTAGATTATGTATGATCCAAGGGAATTAAAATACACATTTCTCATCTATAGTATAAATAAAAATAAATAAATAAAATAGTATATTTGTTAAAAACGAATAACTGTCAGTACTATGTACACTGGGCCTTTCTTATATTTTATGGAATTGGAAAACATTGGAAGAGAACCACTTTCCATACGTCATTTTTCCATACGTCATTTTTCCATATCCACAAGATCCTTCGGTCTGAGCTTCTGGACGGCCCTCTTAAACTCAAACCACACGTTTCCAAATGGAATAAATTTCTGAAAATAAGCTTAACAATGACTTTTTGGTTTTTGATGTGTGCTTGGCGTTACTGTCTTGCAGGAAGGTCCACTTGCAGACAGGTTTTACCCTCTTGGGATGGCAGCTAGATTTCTGGCATCAATATTTTGGCTCTATGTAAAGTTCATAATACCATTGATAGGGCTGAGGGGCCCATGACATTAGAAGCAGAACTGCTCAATTACATTAAAGATCCACCAGCATATTTTACTGTTATCTGTTTTATTTTGGCACATGTCAAACCCAGTACTGGTGATATATATACAGTGTACAGGTACATAAATGACTGTGTAATATGGCACAAGGGCCAGTACCATAGAGCCAGTACCATAGAGCCAGTACCATAGAGCCAGTACCATAGAGCCAGTACCATAGAGCCAGTACCATAGAGCCAGTACCATAGAGCCAGTACCATAGAGCCAGTACCATAGAGCCAGTACCATAGAGCCAGTACCATAGAGCACCATAGAGCCAGTACCATAGAGCCAGTACCATAGAGCCAGTACCATAGAGCCAGTACCATAGAGCCAGTACCATAGAGCCAGTACCATAGAGCCAGTACCATAGAGCCAGTCTACCAATACTAAATGTTGTTTTATGCACATTGCATCGTGGAGTGCCTGGAATATTAGCAATATACCAAAGCCACCTGAGATACCTCATTACTATTATAAAACTAAAGCAAATCAGGATTCAGCATTCACACCACACAATTTAATAATGCATAAGTAGAGGTATATATACAGTGGGTATAGAAAATAATCACCCCCCTGTAAAATATCACATTTTGTTGCTTTGCAGCCTGAAATGAAGACAGACACAGTTTTTGTTTCATTCAGCTGTATTAACTCAGTGCAACTTATAACATCCAAGTGAAAGACATAACACCAACATGTCAGAAAAAATAAATAAATAAAAAACATAATCACTGAGTTGGAAAAATGATCATCCCCTTGTTTCAGTATTTTGTTGAACCACCTTTTGCTTTAATTACAGAATTTAGTCTGTTTGGATATGTCTCTACTAACTTTGCACATCTAGACGTTGCAATATTTGACCACTCTTCATTGCAGAACTGCTCAAGTTCAGTTAAATTTGATGGTGACCGTTTGTGGACTGCTGTCTTCAAGTCATTCCACAAATTTTCAATGGGGTTTAAGTCTGGGCTCTGACTAGGCCATGCAAGGACATTCACCCTTTTCTCCTTCAACCAATGTGTGATCAGTTTGACTGTGTCCCATTGACAACTTTCTGGCAGAGAACAGCAGGTTTTCCTCAAGTATTTGACAGTATTTTGCCCAATCCATTTTTCCTTCTATTCTGACAAGTGCTCCAGTCCCTGCTGCAGAGAAACAACCTCATAACATGATATTACTACCTCCATGCTTTACTGTAGGAATGGTGTTATTTAGATGGTGAGCTGTATTAGATTTTCGCCAGACATATCGCTTGGTTCTGAGGCCATACAATTCCATTTTAGTCTCATCTGACCATACCACCTTTTTCCACATTGTCTTAAAATTTTCAAGGTGCATTTTGGCAAAGCTCAGTCATGACTGCATTTGGCCGTTCTTGAGGAGTGGCTTTTTTCTTGCAACCCTCCCATACAAGCCACATTTGTGGAGAATTTGTGATATTGTTGTCACATGCACACAATGACCACTCTTTGTCATGAATTCCTGCAACTGCTTCAGAGTTGCTGTAGGCCTCTCTGTAGCCTTTCTGACCAGTTTCCTCCTGGCTCTTTCATCGAGTTTGAGCGACGTCCTGACCCAGGGAGGGTCTGTGTTGTACCAAATACCTTCCACTTCTTAATAATAAACTTCACTGTGCTTCTAGGCACTGATAAAGCCTTTGACTTTTTTCTATCCATCTCCTGACTTGTGCCTGTCCAGAACTCTATCCCGTAGATCTTTTGACAATGCCTTGCCACCCATAGTTGATTGTTGTCTTCAGTTGCACCCCCAAGGACTGAAATGCTTCAGGAAAAGCTTGTTTCATGCTGAGCTAATCAAAATGACCACAGCGGATCACAGTTGAAAGTCAATTGGCTTTGTGTGCTATTGAGAACGTGATTAACTACACCTGGTTGGGTTTACAAGTCATTTTAAGAAAGGGGGTGATTCTTTTTCCAAGTCAGTGATTCTGTTTTTTAATTTGTAATTTATTTACAAAGTTGGTAATATATCTTTCACTTGGATATTATGAGTTGTACATACAGCTGAATGAAACAAAGACTGTGTCTGTCTGTTTTTATTTCAGGCTGCAGAGCAACATAATGTGATTATTTAACAGGGGGGATTCTTTTCTATACCCACTGTATTTTATATGGTCAGAAGAAACATATACAGCATTTATATACACAACGTAGCAAATAATTATGCAAATTCAATTTTACACTGTTTTTCTTTCATTGAACAAACCACCCAATGAAAACACTATTTTTTTCAAAAGAAAATTCAAAGTATTATACACAACAGAGAGTCAAAACATTTCATATGTTGTAAAGAACTGAAAATAGTTATTAGTTGAATTTGCAGCATTAGAAGGTCATATTTACTAAAAACAAACGCTATTTCAATCAAACATATCAACAAGTTACATGTTAACATAGGACCCCTTCTTTGATATCACCTTCACAACTCTTGCATCTATTGAATATGAATTTCTTTGCAGGATGTCAGAAGTGTTAAATAAAGTTTAAATAACAAAAAAATAGCCTCCCAGAGCTGCTGTTTTGATAAACAAAAGCAAACTGCCTCCCACCCACATAGATCTTTTGCTTGAGGATGCCCCAAAAGTTCTCAATATGGTTGAGGTCAGGGGAGGATGGGGGCCACACCATGAGTTTCTCTCCTTTTATGCCCATAGGAGCCAATGACACAGAGGTAGTCTTTGCAGCATGAGATGGTGTATTGTCATGCATAAGGATGATTTTGCTACGGAAGGCAGGGTTGTTATTTTTGTACCATGGAAGAAAGTGGTCAGTCAGTAACTCTATATACTTGCAGAGGGCATTTTCACACCTTCAGGTACCCTAAAGGGGCCTACCAGCTCTCTCCCCATGATTCCAGCCCAAAACATGACTCCACCACCTCCTTGCTGATGTTGCAGCCTTATAAGGTCATGGTGGTCATCCACCAACCATCCACAACTCCATCCATCTGGACCATCCAGGGTTGCTTGGCAATCTTCAGTAAACAAGACTGTTTGAAAATTAGTCTTCATGTATTTCTGGGCCCACTGCAACCGTTTCTGCTTGTGAGCATTGGTTAGGGGTGGCCAAATAGTAGGTTTATGCACAACTGCAAGCCTCTGGAGGATCCTACACCTTGAGGTTCGCGGGACTCCAGAGGCACCAGCAGCTTCAAATACCTGTTTGCTTTGTAATGGCGTTTTAGCAGCTGCTCTCTTAATCCGATGAATTTGTCTGGCAGTAACCTTCCTCATTGTGCCTATTTTCTGCACGAACCCATCTGTGCTTTGGTTCAGCCACAAATCTCTTCAGAGTACAATGATCATGCTTAAGGTTTTGTGAAGTATCTAATATTTTCATACCTTGTCCATGGCATTGCACTATTTGATGCTTTTCCACAGCAGAGAGATTCTTTTTCTTTGCTACATTGCTTGAAACTTGTGGCCTGCTTAATAATGTGGAACATCTTTCTTAAGTAATTTTCCTTTAATTGAGCTCCCCTGACAAACTAATTATCACAGGTGTCTGAGATTGATTTCAGTGATTCAAAGAGCCCAGAGATACAATAACATCCATGAGTTTGATTGAAAAACAAAATATTTAATGTTTATGACACTTAATTCCGATTTCCATAATAATTTGGAATGCGGTGTAGAGAGTATAATGTGTATACATATATATTATTTCTTTGGACCATTTCACCTGATACCAATCAAGGTGCCAGTGCCATTTAGCAAACTCCAGGTGCATACATTTATTGGATGTTCTCACTAAAAGCTTTTTTGAGGCAAAACCTTTTAATTAGGATTTTGGCATTGTAGGTGGGCAAGAATCAGATGCACTTCTAGCAGGTGTTCAGATATTTTCGATAAAGATTTTTGTAGCGATTGCCTGATGTACTCAGGTAATTTGTCTCTTCATTTGTGTGTTTTTACAATTCCCCATAGAATAGCTGACAAGTGGATTAAAAACAGCTTGTTACTACATTTTTATACCACAGTGAAACAGGAACCCATAAAAGGCTCAGAACATTTTCTCATGGCAGCGAATAAAAATGTTTATGCAGATGTAAACTTTTATCAAGTGACTGTAAGTACTGTTCCAGAGTAGGAGAACAGAGGGAGTTATATACAGTATTGTACCCTATTCACTAAGCAACATGTTGTGGTGTTGTTGTTGGGTTTGAGTTCTTAACCTCTCAACATCTTTATTCAGATACTGTGTTACTATCAGAGGAAACTTAATGAAGTAACAAAACCTACTCTTCTTTTCTCTCACAGGTTTTAGTCCCTTGTCCGTTACCCCGGAACCCTAACCCAATCACACCATGCCCAACCGGTCCCAGAGTTCGGATGTTGGGGACAACCCACTGGACCCTAACTACCTGCCCCCACATTACAGAGAAGAATACCGCCTCGCCATCGATGCCCTGGTCGAGACTGACATACAGGTATAGTAAGTGTGTCTGTTTGTGTCTAATACCTCAGTGTGCGTGTGTGTGTAATAACTGTATATGGTAAAGTTATTTGTGTAATAACTGTGTGTCAGTGTGTGGTAATCATATGTGTGTAATAACTGTGTGTCAGTATGTGGTAACAATATGTGTGTAATACTGTGTGTCAGTGTGTGGTAACGTTATGTGTGTAATAACTGTGTGTCAGTGTGTGGTAACGTTATGTGTGTAATAACTGTGTGTCAGTGTGTGGTAACATCATTTGTGTAATAACTGTGTGTCAGTGTGTGGTAACGTTATATGTGTAATAACTGTTTGTCAGTGTGTGGTAACGTTATGTGTGTAATAACTGTGTGTCAGTGTGTGGTAACATCATTTGTGTAATAACTGTGTGTCAGTGTGTGGTAACGTTGTGTGTAGTGGACCCCGACAATATTACAGACAGGTCAATTTGAGTAAAAGAGTAAAAATCATATTGACCAATGGCACCTGACCCCAACCAATATTCAACACAAACCTAGCGCCTATATGTCAGTGTGTGATACTGTTGTGTCAGTGTAATAACTCAATGTGTGTAAGAAATGCATGTGTGTGTCAGTGTGTGAAAACATTGTGTGAGTGTAATAACTTACAGTAAGAACTGTGTTAGTGTCAGTGTGTGATGACGTTGTGAGTGTAATAACAAATGTTGTGTGTTCTCTCTCTAGGGCTACAATGAGTTTCTCCAGAATGCAGATGTGGTTGATTTCCTCAGTCAGCCAGAGATCGAACACATTAAGACGACCTTCCAAACACCCAAACAGACCCCAAACTCAAACTTACCAGAGCTGCTCTATCACGAGGTAGCATTAATAATGATAATAATAATTTTAAGTTGTACTGTACAAGGTGTCGTGGTATAAAAGCGTTGTGCATTTAGTTGTGCATCATCTTTTAGGTTGTCCCTACAGAACAGTGAGACTAATTCCCGGTTGGGTTATATTTTCAGGTTGTCATATTGTCAAAACATAGTATAGTTAAGTACAGATGCTGTACCTTAATTTGAGTCAGATTTACACAGTATTATTCTGCCGTAGCAGGAAATGTGTATTGTTCTCTGGATTATGAATGAATTGACATTTTTGTAAGGCATCATTTTAGTTAGGCCAAATCAAGTCAGAAATTTTAAGGTGGAAATGACAGTAAAAGTATTTTAAACCTTTAGCACATTTGCTGTGCAAGAAAAGTAGTGCAACAGCAGGGTGGTCAAATTAAGATCTATCATCTTTAACAGCCTGTCCATGTTTTCCACAGGCAGACGCTGGTGGCTCGTCAGACACATACTGGCCAATGCACTCTGACACTGCGGCCCCAGGTTTGGACTTGGGCTGGCCTCTCCAGGAACACAGCTTTGTTGGCCCCACTGAGGTCACGACCCTGGTCAACCCCAGTGACCCTGAAATGCCTAGTATCAAGGAGCAGGCCCGGCGTCTTATTAAGGGTGCACAGCAGGTATGTGGGAAGGAGGGGTGGTCTATAGATATGGTCAAACACCACAACAGCACATACATACACCTATGTACACCTTTACACACCTGTTCAGGTCTACGTGGTGTGAAGGGATTTTAGAATGTTCCGGCTGTGTGTAATCCAACTGACTGTGTTATCATTAAGTCAGTCTGGCTGATTGTTAGTCGGCTTCTGATCTACTTTGCCCCGCCATCCTCCACCCACTCCTTGTGTCTAAAGATGAATGGCAGGCACTCATCACAACCTTTTAAAGAAAACAATTATGCTTTATTGTGGGCTGATGTGTGTGATTCTTAATGCCACTAGAGTGGGCAAACCTGTTTAGTCAAACCTGTTAGCTGCTAGTGCCTCTGGAGTCCCGCAAACCTCAAGGTGTAGGATCCTGCAGAGGCTTGCAGTTGTGCATTAACCTACTATTCGGCCACCCCTAACCAATGCTCCTAAGCAGAAATGGTTGCAGTGGGCCCAGAAATACATGAAGACTCATTTTTACTGATGAAGTCTTGTTTACTGAGTGCCTTGCAACCCAGGATGGTCCAGATGGATGGAGTAGTTGGGGAATGGTTGGTGGATGGCCACCATGTCCCAATAAGGCTGCAACGTCAGCAATCATGGGGAGAGAGCTGGTAGGCCCTTTTAGGGTACCTGAAGTTGTGAAAAAGACCTCAGCAAAGTATATATATATAGTTTCTGACTAACCATTTTCTTCCATGGTACAAAAAGAAGAACCGTGCCTTTCGTAGTTATATCATCTTCATGCATGACAATGCACCATCTCATACTGCAAAGAATACCTCTGTGTCTTTGGCTGCTATGGGCATTTTTTTATGTTTTAATTGGGTGGTTTGTTCAATGAAATTCAACTTATACCCTAATGGTTGGTGATTTGAAAATTATACTGACTGTCATTTGCATCGACTATTCAGTAAAATCAGTGTAAAATATCATTTGCAGAATAATTTGGAATCTGGTGTAATTTTAATTCCTAATCAAACTCTTTTCAATGATGATTGCTTAGAGGGATACATAAACCTATTTCTCTTTTTTGTAATAGGTCTTTTTCACAGCGAACATTCTGTTATTGAAACTGGGTAAACTGATTTTCAGTCTGTTGTAATAGCTTCGGCAATGGACGTTAAACAAGTTTATTTCCACCTCTTTCCTGATGCCAAACATTTATTTGGATTATTTCTTACGAATTATTGACGTCGAGTTCATAACAAATGGATAAATTAAAACAGAAAAGGGCTACAAGTTGTGAGGATGAGGATTAGTCTTAGTTCATTTACATGTTGATAGTTAATCTGTAGATGCATTACATACTATTGAAATAAAGTGTAACCACACATTTTTGGAAAATTAATCCAATGACACCAGCAAGGCAAAACTCCAGTTTTTAAGTGCTTCAATAATGTTACTCAGCTGGAAACCAAGTCATCATGGTTTCAATGTTGCCCACACACAAAGTAGACCCACACTTGATTTTAAACATGTTACTTTCGTCGCGTTTAACAGCTTTTACACATACTAATTTTTTTGTATTTTTGTCTGATGGAAAGTTGTGGAATGACAGTTAGGGATGTTTGTTGTGTTTATTACAACACGGAGGCACACTACATTCACTTCTGCCCTTGATCTCCTACATGATATTTTACCCCAGTGTACACAATAGGAGCTTATAACGCTAGTAGCACAACGGAAGTAAGTTTACCCTATCTATGACACCTACCGTTGCTAGGAATGCGGAAGTGTGAAAAAGGCCTATTGGCTGATGTAATATTTCTGTCTTGGATTGGGTGTAGGTAATTGCCGTGGTGATGGACATGTTTACAGATGTGGACCTGTTCAGTGACTTACTGGATGCTGCCGCACGTAATGTCCCTGTCTACATCCTGTTGGATGAACAGAATGCCCATCACTTCATCTCTATGGTGACAAAATGCAAGGTCAACCTGGAATTTGTGCATGTAAGTCTGTTTTTTCCCCTAATATTAACTTTTTTAAATGCTGAGGCTTTAAACCTCAGTGTATTCCTGTACCCTGTCCATAAAGTACTACTGGGTGTGTAGGCTTTTGATCCAGTCCAGCATTAACATAGAAAGCACTGGACTGATAAATAACTTTAGTTATTGTTATGAAAAACAGTGCTTCCAGTCAGATTCCAGGATTAATCTTTTTGTGTTAATTGGCAGGTGGCAACTGTCTTGGGTTGTAATTTCTTTAAGGATGTTACCATGACATAATGTCTAATGCTGACAAATCTTCAAAGTTTTCAGAATGAGAGCATTTTAAAAGAGCAACAGTTCACTTGGTCCTTAGTGTGCAAGAAAATTAATGTATTACATTTTCTTTCAATATATTCCAATAATGTCTGAACAGGGATGGGGTAATATCAATTTTGCATTGATTATATAGTAGCTGTAGCATCTGCGAGGTTACTCGTAGCTTGAGTTCAAACAGTTGAAGACCTCTGTGCTAATGCTAGTTACATGTAAACAGAGCAGACAAACTGGTTGGATTTACCCTTAAAACTACTGACAGAATACGTTTGTTTACCAAATAAAAAAACCCAGTGTGACTGTGAATAACTTGTGTGTCTGTATGTTGCAGATGATGCGTGTGCGGACGGTGGCGGGTGTGACATATTTCTGTCGGACAGGAAAGTCGTTCAAAGGACAGGTTAAAGACCGCTTCTTATTGACAGACTGCAGAGCTGTGCTCAGTGGAAACTATAGGTGAGCATAGAAATATAGGTTATAGATTTTCCCTTTGAAACACATTACACTATGAGTGTGCATGGCATAGTGGGATGAATTGCTGCATTGCAGGACAGTCTATGTTTCGATGGTCATGGGCTTGACCCTGACTTTCTCTGACTTTCTCTGACTTTCCCCTGGGCCTCCTGCACTAGGCAACGCAAAATAAATTGGTATAGTGCTGCCCGGGAATTGGGTTAGATGTATCGGATTATCTATCCTGCCATGTCGCTCTCCAGCGACTCCTTGTGTTCAGATTGGGCGCCTGTAAGTGCAATTGCAGAAGTAAAGTCGGTGATCATAATCATTCCGTGTGGTTGGATGAACCATGTGCACTCCACTTGCCATCCCGCAGATATGTACAAGTATTATAACGGGAATTGGGAAACGAAGAATATCTGGGAAAAAAAACACAAAAAAAGATAGACAACACATAGAAAAGACCCATCTACCTCCCTTAATGGAATATTTTATCTTCTTGCAATTGTGGTTTCGTAGTGTTCAGTAATACTTAGTAAAAGACAAAATTCCGTTTGAAAACGATGTCCAGATATCTTGCTTTTAATGTCCTGATTGTTTAGGATGTGCCTAATTTCATGTTTTGGTCCCAGTTCTTTAGTTCTTTTAGCTCGCTATCACTGTAGCTAAACTTATTTGGAATTACACACATGCTGTTATCTAGCTATTCTCTGTAGCTACAGTGCCTTGTGAAAGTATTTGGCCCCCTTGAACTTTTCAACCTTTTGCCACATTTCAGGTTTCAAACATAAAGATATGAAACTGTATTTTTTTGTGAAGAATCAACAACAAGTGGGACACAATCATTAATTGGAACAAAATTTATTGGATATTTCAAACTTTTTTAACAAATAAAAAACTGAAAAATTGGGTGTGCAAAATTATTCAGCCCCTATTATTAAGTTAATACTTTGTAGCGCCACCTTTTGCTGCGATTACAGCTGTAAGTCGCTTGGGGTATGTCTCTATCAGTTTTGCACATCGAGAGACTGAAATTTTCGCCCATTCCTCCTTGCAAAACAGCTCGAGCTCAGTGAGGTTGGATGGAGAGCGTTTGTGAACAGCAGTTTTCAGTTCTTTCCACAGATTCTCGATTGGATTCAGGTCTGGACTTTTACTTGGCCATTCTAACACCTGTATATGTTTATTTGTGAACCATTCCATTGTAGATTTTGCTTTATACTTTGGATCATTGTCTTGTTGGAAGACAAATCTCCGTCCCAGTCTTAGGTCTTTTGAAGACTCCATCAGATTTTCTTCCAGAATGGTCCTGTATTTTGCTCCATCCATCTTCCCATCAATTTTAGCCATCTTCCCTGTCCCTGCTGAAGAAAGGCCCAAACAATGATGCTGCCACCACCATGTTTGACAGTGGGGATGGTGTGTTCAGGGTGATGAGCTGTGTTGCTTTTACGCCAAACATAACGTTTTGCATTGTTGCCCAAAAGTTCGATTTTGGTTTCATCTGACCAGAGCACCTTCTTCGACATGTTTGGTGTGTCTCCCAGGTGGCTTGTGGCAAACTTTAAATGACACCTTTTATGGATATCTTTCAGAAATGGCTTTCTTCTTGCCACTCTTCCATAAAGGCCAGATTTGTGCAGTATACGCCTGATTGTTGTCCTTTGGACAAACTCGCCCACCTCAGCTGTAGATCTCTGCAGTTCATCCAGAGTGATCATGGGCCTCTTGGCTGCATCTCTGATCAGTCTTCTCCTTGTATGAGCTGAAAGTTTAGAGGGACGGCCGGGTCTTGGTAGATTTGCAGTGGTCTGATACTCCTTCCGTTTCAATATTATCGCTTGCACAGTGCTCCTTGGGATGTTTAAAGCTTGGGAAATCTTTCTGTATCAAAATCCGGCTTTGAACTTCTCCACAACAGTATCTCAGACCTGCCTGGTGTGTTCCTTGTTCTTCATGATGCTCTCTGTGCTTTCAACAGACCTCTGAGACTATCACAGAGCAGGTGCATTTATATGGAGACTTGATTACACACAGGTGGATTCTATTTATCATCATTAGTCATTTAGGTCAACATTGGATCATTCAGAGATCCTCATTGAACTTCTGGAGAGAGTTTGCTGCACTGAAAGTAAAGGGGCTGAATAATTTTGCTCGCCCAATTTCTCAGTTTTACATTTGTTAAAAAAGTTTGAAATATCCAATAAATTTCGTTCCACTTCATGATTGTGTCCCACTTGTTGTTGCTTCTTCACAAAAAATTACAGTTTAATAACTTTATGTTTGATGCCTGAAATGTGGTAAAAGGTCGAAATGTTCAAGAGGGCCGAATACTTTGGCAAGGCACTGTAAATAATTTGATTTACAAACACTCGTAAACTTGACAGCGTGTGTCTCGCATTATTGTTATTACCAGAATAAATACCAGTATAAATGAACGGCGTGAAAGTTCAAGCCAGAGTTTGATGCGTCATTTCATGTGACCGTGGACGATTTTAACAGACAAAAGTTTGCAGTATCTTGGATGTAATCTTACGCTAAATTCTAATACTTCTAGACTGTAGGCATGGTGAATTGAATACGAATGCATGTGAAAATTTAGTAAAATATTCCTTTAAGTTTGGTAATTTCTCTAATCCTCTGAATGTAGATACATATGCAAATCTGCATTGTAGCGGTACTAGTTGTAGTACATTATTAATATCCGGTAATTTCTGTCTTGTAGTTACATGTGGTCCTATGAAAAGCTTCATCGCTGCATCGCTCATCTGTTCCTTGGAGCACTGGTAGCCTCGTTTGATGAGGAGTTCCGGATCCTCTTTGCCCAATCACAGCCTATCACCATGGACAACGCCCTCATGCCCGTCTCCACTGACAACAGCGGTTACTACAGCAAACAGTTTGGCTTGAAGCGGACCCAGTCCCTGCTAAACCCCAGAGGATTCATCAGACACACTCCTGAACTCCAGGGCTTCCCCTTCGGAGGAGTAGATTCGGAGCGTTCTGCGTTCCGTAGGGACGATATGTTCCGACACAGCATGGAACCCGGAGCGCTGACTTTTGGGAAGTTTGCGTCACAGCAGTTGAGGATGCAGCAGTCGTTTCTCGACCCGGGCCGTTCCATGGTCTCTAGGTGGGACTGGTGCATATGTATCTAACTACATATAATGTAGAAATCAATATTACAAAACTTCAATCAAGACTATTTAACTAACACATATTAAATCATTTACATACAATTGTGTCTACTCGGGTACCTCAAAGAGATTTGTATATGTTTATATACGTTTCTTGTGTTTTCAGGCAGATGGAGATGAGTGCCATTGACTATAAGAGGCACAGCTACGCAGAGGGAACCCAAGAGAGCTACTCGTCCTCCAGAAAGTACATGAAGCACAGAGTCATGAACAACCTGGACGAGACCGAACAGTATCACCGGTACTGGACAGTTTACCACTCAATGCTGTTCCTATCCATTTAACAAAACATTATAATTTTGGCAAACAAATTTCCGTGCCATAGTTATAATCTTTACAAAATCAGCAAAATGTGAAGCATGTTGAGGGTTTGTAAGTCATTATTATCAGATAATAGGGATTTATGTCTCTTTGTTTATTCCAGGGAGCTGGGCCAGTCCAGCCACCTCTACCAGGGTGGTGAGGGACCAGGGTTCTTGCCGGGACGGGTGGCAGGCCTAGGAGGGTCGGGCTCAGGCCATGGTCACTATGAGAGGCTGAGGAACAGACAAGCACTGGACCAGTACTCAGACTCAGGCTACCCTCATGAGGAGCCCCCGGGTCCAGAGGCCTATGACAGGGACTACCTTTCCTCCGAGGACCTGAAGAATGACCCAGGACAACCACCAGCAGGTGGCAGGTATGTGGCATGGAAGGTCTCCTGGACTGGAGAATCATTCATAATGTCTGTTAGTGTTAGATGTCTGGTCAAAACATTTTCTAATTATCAACAATGTCAGTCAAAATGTCTCTAAACTTCAGGATGTTTTGGCCACTGGTTGTAACAGTCCCAAACAATTATATATGCAAATAATATAGACCCCATGTCATCAAAGACTTTCATATGTAAATGTGTATTTTTAGCGCTAATTGAGGTTAGGTAGTGGTTTTACTTATAGATTATGCACGTAAACTATATTTTACCCATCCAGCTCAAAATGGAAGGTTAAAAAATATATTTTTTCTAAAATTATTTTTGATAATTACTGTACAATAGCATAGGAACTTAAGTAAATGCACAACAGCCCCCCCCCCCCCCCACAGTATCATCCCAAAACTATAAGCCCTGCTCTTCAATAGGTACAGATTTAGCCAGAATCTGCAACAGGTTTTTTATTTTACATTTGTTCCTCCAAGTATTTACACAATCACCAATAGCTACATTGAAGCTAATGATGCTACCTCCACTCCAGATAGGCCAGGGGCTGCATGAAACCCCAGAAAATGAACTGGAGCAGTTAGCCAGTTAGCCACTCACCATTACTATAACTCATCTTTCAGTCATTATTTCCAAACAATTGCACCAAAAAGTATACAACCACCCTGCCTTTAAATAGAACAGAGTTAGCAGTATTCTGTGAGGCATTTTTATTATTTTACTTTCGTTCCTCCTAATAATTTACACATAGCTGCCAACTCTAATGCATTTGATTGGTTTCACACGCTCACACGCCAATGTGAAACCAATCAAATGCGTGTGTCTCACAGGCACTGCGTGAGAGTTGGCAGCTACATTTACACAATCACTGATAGCTACATTGAAGCTAATGAGCCTACCTCCAGATAGGCTAGGGGCTGCATGAAAACCCCAGACAATGAACTAGTTAGCCAGTTAGACACTCACCCATTACAGTAACTCGCCTTTCGGTCATTATTTCCAAACTATTGCACCAAAAAGTATACAACCCCTCTGGCTTTAAATAGAACAGAGTTCACAGTATTCTGTGAGGAATTTTAATTAATTTTACATTCTCTCCTCCAAGTATTCACAGAATTACAAATGTTACATTGGAGCTAATAAAGGCTAACCCCAGCCAGATAGATAATGGTAATCAGCTCCTTACCTGTGATAATTTGGTCCGCCATCTGGGCCCGAATGTTTTATCAAAAACACTTTGGTCTATTTGAGCGTCGAAACTCGAATGATCTAACAAACAGATGTAATCATCTTCTTGGCAGAAGATGGTTGAAAGCAAAAACATTTCCTTGTTACACTCTCAACAACAAAACCATTTCTGTCTCTGTTGCCACTGAGAGCTCGAGGTGTACAGCAGCAAAACAGCGGCTATATTTTTCAAACAATAAAGTTGAGCAGGAGCCCTTCTTCACTGTATTACAGCTCAAATGTATGGTTGGATATTACCAATCAATAACACTTGATCAAAGTTGAAATTGTCCAGCTCTTCAGGTATTTTGTCACTTGCACTCGCCATTGTTGAAAAAATCCCACTCTAACTCTTCATATGTAGCTATTTACGGAAGAATGAAATGCGTAATATTCCCGCACAAAGTGGCAGTTTTAGTATCCAATCAACTTGATTCAGGGGTGTGACGAGAACAGATACGGAACTCAAGTGATATCTTCCCCTGTAGTTCACTGGCGACTGAACCTAAATGTACGGAGGCCAGTTTAGGAAGTTCAGAACACATTGAAAATTACTGGGAAAATGATTTTGAGGTGTTTGAGGGCTGGAGTGTCCCTTTAAATTAAGAAATAAAAGTCTGCCATTTACCCATAAATGTGGAATATGATCCCCTAAGGGAATAATTGACATCACTCAGCCATTGAGAAGTTCATGAAGACTAAGAGAAAAGTATTTTGCTATTCGCAAACCTCGCTGACTGCATTTTTAAATAACCTTGTTTTCTCTCTTCAGGTACGGAGGTGGCATCGGTCACAAGAGGCCAACGGTGGGCCAGGCTTACGCATGTCAGTCATCCCCCACCCATCCCCAACCCCCAGACAAACACCTGTTTCCTGCCTCAGCAGAAGCAAACCAAAACACAGACCCCAACCTCCGCAGCTGGAGGATCAACTCCTTCCTCAGCACCTGTGAGGACACCGGCGAGGAAGGGCTGCCCCAACCTTTAGGGCCTGATGCTTTTGAGGAGCCTGAGTCTGAGGCAAAACCATACCCCCTTCTCCCCTCTAAGCCTAGAGTGGATATGCGACCGCCATGCTACGGCAAGCCTGTCGTACCTGAGAGCACAGGGAAGGACAGACCTGATAGCAGGACCATGGAGTGGGAGAAAGAGACTGAGAGGCAGAGGGAGTTAGGGAGGAGGGAGGTGGACTTGGAGATTCGGTCATCGAGGGAGGCTCCAGGAGAGATTACGCTTTCTAAAAACGAGTCGTTCCGAACGCGGATCAACCCGATGCTCCAGAGGAGCTCTAGGCTACGCTCCTCCCTCATCTTTTCCTCCTCTAAGACGGAGTCCCATCTAGGAAACCTGGGTATGAAGGTTGGTCTACCTCTATTACATATTCCTTTATTACATTTTTTTTATTAATTTGTTTCCTGCATAGTGAACTGCATACTGGTATTTCAAATCTGTAAGAAATGTGTAATGCAAATAAAGCTTGACTATATTTGATGCAGGTGGCCAACGAGGAAGATGAGGATTCCAACCCAATCCGTACAACATCCATCGTCCAACAGATCCTGGACAAGAGGCGCTCCATGTCCCGGGAACCCATCGAGTGGAGAAAGAAGGCAGAGGAGAATAAGAGGGAGAAGGAGAAAGAAGAGAAAGATGCTCAGATGAAAGAAGAGCCAAAGGATGATGGTAAGCCCCTTAGAGGCACCCCATCCAGCAAAGATGCATCTAAAGACACCTCAGCTGAGTTGGAAAACCCAAAAGTCAACCCACCATCGACTGGTCCTACCAAAGAGCAGTCCATTAACATGAACGACCATGTCAGTAGGTTGCTGTACTTTCAAGAGCTGGCTGCTAAAAGGAATGCATCCAAAGAGACTGTGATGAAAGAACCTCCTCAGAAGAAACCAGACCTCTCAACCCCTCCTTCCATCCCCACCACCTCTTCCACGTCAGTCCCTAATGTCCCCACACTCTCTGTGACTGCTCCGGAACCTGTCACGAAGAAAATCGAAGTTCCAGCCACACCAGAGCGATCGCGCAAACTGTCCATCTCTGCAATAATCAAAAACTTTGAACATTCAAATACCACATCCGCAAAGAAGGACAGCAGCTCGGAGTCCCAGAGGAAAGACAAGGAGCCCAGTAAGAGTCCAAAGCCGTTGCCTTCTCCAAAGCCCTTCAAGAGGGAATTTTTGAAGCCGTTTAAGAGCTCCAACCCTCGCTGTGTCTCCTACGATGACGATATGCTAACGACAGATGCAACGGACGCAGAGAAGAGTAAACTAAAAAAGTCTCGCTCCCTAAGCACATCAGGTATGCTGCATGTTGAATCCAAGGAGGGACTCCACAAGACCCTGGGGTCCAACAATTCCCTTAACACCATGGAGGGCAAGGCTGACACCAAACCCTTAGACTTCCTCAAGAAGCAGACACAGAGACTCAAAGGTACTGCTTGCTGTACTGTATGTCTGTCACTAATTGTTAAGTCCATGTTTGCTAGTTTTTATCCATTGCTGATTCATTGCTGTCGTCATGATAAAAAATGTATTCAAAGCAAATTCCCTTCGAAGCATTTAGGGTTTCCGTTCACATGTTCGTTTATTCATTTGAAGGATTCCTTGGAAACAAGGACAAGAAGAGTTCCACCGGTGCGGCAACGGCATCCAACGTAGAGGAGAAGTCCATGATGACGGTTCCTGAGAGCTCAGAGGAGTCTGGTACTGGTGTTAACCCGATCACCACCTCCGACGCTAAAGCCACTGAACACGCCAGTTCATCGTCCAATCATAAAGCCGCGCCCAAAACTACGAGTCCGTCTCGCTACCAGAGCTCCGGCGGCTCGATCCTGTTCAGCAGCAACTTGAGAGATGACACCAAGGTCATCCTGGGACAGATCTCCGCCAACAGCCAGAAGAACCGGCTGGAAAGAGGAGAACAGGAAGCCAGGGAAGAGAAGGTGGTTGATGTAGGAAAACTGGAGAGGGAACCGTCGATTCGAACCAGCCGCTTCCAGAGGACCCAGCCCAACCCTCAGGAGCGGGAGAGTCTGCTGAAGAGGATGGAGAGCATGAGGAAGGAGAAGAAGGTCTACAGCCGCTTTGAGGTACTCTACCGTAGCAGACAGGAAGTCTGCCAAGAACGGGAGAACTACAGGGAAGGGGGAGGAGAGCTGGAAATAGAGGGGGAGGAGGATGGAGGATAGGGAAAGTGTAAGGAGGAGTAAACATTCAGCCGTACAGGTTCAGTCCAGGAGACGAAACCTTCATTAGATAGTAGAGACGTTTCAATTTGTGAGTTTATCATTGAGTTGATTTCAACGCCGAGCCCTTAAATGTGAATAAGATATTGGATGCTGCCCGTCAAAGGATGTATAATTATGTGTGTTCATGGAGTTTGCTGACAATTTGCAACAATAAATATTGATTATATTCTGACATTTTGAGCAGAATGACTCGGTGGGTTTTCATTGTGTGGCTATGTGGTGATGATGTAGGGATGTTAGTTTTGTTTATAGTTACTACTTCAGTTACCATTAAGACAGGTGAACACTGAAGCATGTTAGATTTAGAGCAGCTCACGAATGGGGGTGGTCCACACTGATATTTGATCAGGAGGTGGTGGTGGTGGTGGTGGTGGGACAATCAGAATGTATTCCATTCACATTCTACTCACTGTTCTGATCAGCAGGTGGTGGGGGGGGGGGCAATCAGACGGTATTCCACTCACATTCTACTCACTGTTCCTGTTATTCTGTTAACAGATGGGGAATAACCTAGGATAAATAAAGATGGCCGAAGAACCTATTGACTGGAAGCCAAGTGTGTGTGTGGAGGGCTCACAAACACAGACCAGCACACACTCTCACAAACCATTGTGCCAAATCAACCATCAGAACACCAAAGATACATAGAATGGACAAAACAGCAGATACCTCTTGTGACATCAGCCTGCAGTCTTCCTGGATAAAGTCCAATACAGCACTAGAAACATTAACAGACTGACTAAAACGCCTAAGCTGAATACACATAAGTGCCATGGCAAGCCTTGTCTGGTTAATTTTTCTTTTGTGCCTTATATGGAAGTAAGAATGTGAAACAGATCCCTCCCATGGATTATATGGGGCACATATTCACTCAAATCAAAACCAGCCTTAATCAAACACCTTACTTGAGGAATTGAGAGTGTATGTCTATATATGTGTGTGTGTGTGTAAGTGTACGAGCAAGTGAAATAAATAAGTATACAATTAAGAGAGAATGAAACCACTGCACACATGCTCTGCCATGAAACATGCCTGTACAAACCTGCAAACTCTTAGTGCCAGCATGCCTGTCAGTAAAAAATGGATAGTGTGGAAACTTAATGATGAAAGTATGTCTGTGGGTTTAAATGTGTCAACAGAGTTTCAGGTCTCTTGAAAACCCTTAGAGATGTTATTAACCAGTCTTTAAACTAAAGACAGTGGAGGGAAACATGGAGAGAGGAAGAGAGAATGAGAAAATTAAAGTAGGCGGAGAGATGGAGACAATAATAGGAGAGAAGAAAATGGCCGATTAATGGCAATGGGAAGAGATGTGCCGACAGACTAAGAGAAGAAATTAGCGAGTATATGGCTCGCAGATCTTTACAAAAAGTATTTTATTCATTAACTGTGTTTTCAAAGATGCTGAGATTGAAATGGTTTTGCTGCAACCGTATGTAAATACAAGTACAGTTAAAGCATGCATCTTGTCTTCCGTTCCTTTACTTCCTGAACTGACCTTTAAGAGAAGGAAGTGATATTTTCATGGTAAAACCTTCACCTACCTAGTCAGGTCAGACATAATATTACATGAGTCTTGCTGGGGAAAGATTCAATACATGAACACATGAAATAAAAATAACTGTCAATGAGAAAGTGGTTATCCCTAATTCATTCATAAGTGGTAGTAGTGTAAATATTGGTATAGATAAAAAGGGTTTATTGTTGGTAGTGTAATGAGGGACCGTGTGTCATTTTTTTTATCAGGATAAATAACTGTTAGAAGACAAATCGGGTATCAGCAGGGATATTTGTTTTCTTTTCTAAGTGTGTTTTATAATGTCTAATTTTAAAAATGAACAGTGAATTGTAATAAAGACTTCATGTGGCCATACCTGACCCTTGTGTGTTTGTTTATATGCCTGCTGGCTGGAGGAAAGAGCATGTGTTATGTACAGTATGCTGTATCAGGGCGTTAAACGCAACAGTCACTGCAGCCAGTCAACCACGTCCAAGATACAACAACACAGGATCAATGATTGAGCTAGCTAACTTGCCATAATTATTTTCTGAAATAACTGTAAAAATATTAAATATAACATGGGTATGGTGTATTTGATTTTTTCAGCTTTCTTAATGATACTGAGGTTTAATTGTTGGTTGTTTTGTGGTTTATCAAAGTTAGACTATAAATGTCTGACTCTTCTGCTTTGAGGAATTCCGTCTGGAGCTCAGAAAATGATAGCTGAACCGAAACAAAGACCAACAGTGAAACTGATACTGAGTACACAAACATTTCAAAGCAAAATCCACCTACCATTAAATATGAACAAAACTCCCATCTACTGTTAATATACTGTAACTGCATGTATACACCTTTTATAGCTACTCCCGAGTAACAGAAATCCCCTCATTGCCATTTGGCCACCACTAAAATTATGACCAGGGATCGCAATGACTTATTACTTCGGAGTTCACTACAATTTCATGATTTTATTGCATAACTAATTCATATTCAGAAAATGTATTTTCCCACAGGAAATAGGTTTCGTGCAGGTAACCCTGCTGCCCAGGTGAAAAAAGCATGAAGAACACAAGAAAACATATATATATATATATATATATATATATATATATATATATATATATACATACTCACCTAAAGGATTATTAGGAACACCATACTAATACTGGGTTTGACCCCCTTTCGCCTTCAGAACTGCCTTAATTCTACGTGGCATTGATTCAACAAGGTGCTGATAGCATTTTTTAGAAAAGTTGGCCCATATTGATAGGACAGCATCTTGCAGTTGATGGAGATTTGTGGGATGCACATCCAGGGCACGAAGCTCCCGTTCCACCACATCATAAAGATGCTCTATTGCAGTGGTCCTCAAACCGTTCCATGGAGGGCCTAGTGTATGCTGGTTTTTGGTCTTTCCCTTCAATTAGAGCATAATTAGGACCTAGACTGCCAGGTGAGGGGAGATACTAACCAATTAGTGAGCTACTACATCAGGCTTGTACAAGGTAAAAGCGAAAACCTGCATACACTAGGCCCTCCATGGAAGGGTTTGAGGATCACTGCTCTATTGGATTGAGGTCTGGGGACTTTCGGGGCCATTTTAGTCTAGTGAACTCATTGTCATGTTCAAGAAACCAATTTGAAATGATTCGAGCTTTGTGACATGGTGCATTATCCTGCTGGAACTAGCCATCAGAGGATGGGTACATGGTTGCCATAAAGGGGTGGACATGGTCAGAAACAATGCTCAGGTAGGCTGTGGCATTTAAACGATGCCCAATTGGCACTAAGGGGCCTAAAGTGTGCCAAGAAAACATCCCCCAAACCATTACACCACCACCACCAGCCACAGTGGTAACAAC
>JACXGM010001566.1:32745-46783 GCA_016801145.1 Umbra pygmaea
TTCTGACTCTACCATCTGAATGTCTCAACAGAAATCGAGACTCATCAGACCAGGCAACATTTTTCCAGTCTTCAACTGTCCAATTTTGGTGTGCTCTTGCAAATTGTAGCCTCTTTTTCCTATTTGTAGTGGAGATGAGTGGTACCCGGTGGGGTCTTCTGCTGTTGTAGCCCATCCGCCTCAATGTTGTGCGTGTTGTAGCTTTACAAATGCTTTGCTGCATACCTCGGTTGTAACGAGTGGTTATTTCACTCAAAGTTTGCCCTTCTATCAGCTTGAAGCAGTCAGCCCATTCTCCTTTGACCTTTAGCATCAACAAGGCATTTTTGCCCACAGGACTGCCGCATACTGGATGTTTTTCCCTTTTCACACCATTCTTTGTAAACCCTAGAAATGGTTGTGCATGAAAATCCCAGTAACTGAGCAGATTGTGAAATACTCAGACCAGCCCGTCTGGCACCAACAACCATGCCACACCAAAATTGCTTAAATTACCTTTCTTTCCCATTCTGACATTCAGTTTGGAGTTCAGGAGATTGTCTTGACCAGGACCACACCCCTACATGAATTGAAGCAACTGCCATGTGATTGGTTGAGTAGATCATTCCATTAAGGAGAAATTGAACGGGTGTTCCTAATAATCCTTTAGGTGAGTGTATATAAATAGATCAAGATACCAGGTTAAAATAAATAAAAGATAAACTAATAACAAGTTCAGGCATCGAGCTAGAGAAACATGCAGCCACCCGTGAGGCGCATGCACACGATTTGGATAAGACAAGCCGAATCATCTTGCCAAGTCGCTCTCCAGCCAGGGCTGGAACTTTGCCACCGCAGATAGAATCTGTGCCCCCCCAGTTCTGTTTCCCAATAAGCATTGCAAATGGTATATAAAATAGTTATGTCCACCCATTGATGAAAAATGCACCCCCAGGCATTTCATCCTAGAGCCAGGCCTGTCTCCTGTGACTCCTTGTGTGCAGGTCTGGCACCTGTAAATTAAATCACAGAAGGATAGTTTGTAAACGTAATCACAAATGTACATGATCTGACTAAATGCTTTCGCGTTGGATGAGCAGTGTGACAAGAATCACCGGCTCAGTGAAATGTGGTTGAATGAACCATGTGAGTGCCCCTCGCCATACCGCATCTGTCCAAGCAGTTGCGGAGCTGCCGACAAGGCAGGGTCAGTGGGAATTTGGAGGGGGGAAATAAAAAACTTAAAAAACGAGCACACTTCATTCAATAATAAGCTAATCTTCAGCATCAATATAGCCCTACTCTTTGTAAATCAAGGCTTGAATGTATCTTAATTCAATGTCTTAGACCAGGTATACTGAAATCTTACCCTATGTGGGCCGGAGCCTGATGGTTTTTTGTTCTACCTCATCATTAATTGCACCCACCTGGTATCCCATGTCTAAACAAATGCTGGAATAGAGGGTTTATTGAAAATATGGAGTGGATATTTGAAGGCCAGGTATGAGTATGAGGGGCTGTATATCATGAGGCCATGATATACAGTATATTATCAACGAAATACATTTGCACAACCAAAGCACTAACCTCAAACTCTCCTGGTGTCTTCCTTTATTGAAGCCTTTCTCAGCACAACTTTGTTTTTTATTTACATTTTGGTCATTTAGCGCAGTGTTTTTCAAACTTTTATATTTCTTGGGGAGATTCTGAGGCTAACAAGGCATGATCTTTGTTAGCATTCCATAGACTCCCATTCATTTTTGGGTCACTTTGACAGTGAATCAATTTACATCTGAAGTGTTTAAAGACTCTATTTGTCCAATGTTTATTACTAAAGGAACACGACAATGTATAAAAGGCTCCATTACCTTGTATCTCACGTTATGGCCCGTAGCAGCCTTTTGTAAAAATATTCAAACTATTGTGTCATAACCACGCGACTTACTGTCGCACAGTAGAGAAATTACCGTATGGTCCAGGGGAAGCTTGCAGGCAATTGGGGGAACGTGGAGGCATATAGTCAAAATTACAAAATTATTAATGAGAATACATACCAAAAGTTGCTCCTGCTCCTATGCCCATGGACAACTCCTACTCACACTCTCCGTTTCTGCAAAAGGCAAGATTCAGAATGATTCATTTTTCTCTTGGCAAAGTTACGAGAAGAATTACAACGTTCAGACGCGTTGCTCACGTCACATCTATGTCATCACACTCAGCGTCAGGCTGCGTAGTATGCTCAGGCATGATCTAAAAAGTGCTTCTAATTGACTTCACTTGCTCTCAATGCTTTGCGTGCATGTTGCAGTCACTTGACGTCACTCATAGGAATAAAGCGGAGGTGCCATAAACCACGGCCGGCCATAGTCTCACCTGACCAGGTGCGGATCTACAGGGGGGCGAAGGGGGGCAGGAGCCCCCCACTCTAGAGCCTTGCCCCCTCAGCTGCCCCCCTAACTTTTTCAAAACATTGAACAAAAACAATATTATTTGTTAAAAAATTTGAAATATCCAATAAATTTTGTTCCACTTCATGATTGTGTCCCACTTGTTGTTGATTCTTCACAAAAAAATTACAGTTTCATATCTTTATGTTTTAAGCCTGAAATGTGGCAAAAGGTCGAAAAGTTCAAGGGGCCGAATACTTTCGCAAGGCACTGTATATATATATATTTAAATATAGCCTAATTTAGATATGTGGTTAATGTGCAAACTGACATATTTACCCGGTTTCGCATAAATGTTGCCTCATCCAGTGATTTTAGCCAGCTGTCTAAATAATTTTGGACTTCGCATATATGCGGGGTATTACATTAAATCCTCGTGGGTTTTTTTTATATGCAGTTTTCCAGTGTAGTGAGCTAGACCAGGCCTAGTGACGCGGCATGTTAACTCTGATGTATAGTAAACACTGCCACCTAGGAAAGTGAAAGTAACTGTAAGTTTCGTTTTCATTGTCCCAACGTCACGAACCATACATATAAATACTGCACGCAGCAATATCAGAACGCTACCTTTTAGTACAAAATCCATTTGTTCTTTGCTCTTAATCATTCTTAAGCATTATCCAAATTGCTGACCATGAGTACAGGTAAGCATTTTAAATTATTCTTTCCTTATGTCGTTTTCTTTGCAGTTTCATTATTTACATTACTTTGTAAAGCTTTTTTTATTTTTTTTATTCACTCCTGCTGCAATTTTATGATTTAATGACAAGTTATAGCTCTTTTTGTTTGGTAGTTATTATTCATAGTTATTCTTATTATTTATCAATTCAATTGACAAAATGGAATCATGTATTTTTGTATTTGTTGTGGTTTAGCCTATGTCAATATGCATTTATTGACAGCAAAGTAGAGGCATGGGAGTATGTCAAGCCGTTTAACAAACATGTATGTAGGTGCCCTTTGTTTTTTTTAATTTTCGTGTTGGTGTTAAATTTTCAAAAGAAAGAGCATGCTTCGAACGAATCCTGTAGTATCTATTAACCCCACCCCCGGCTGCACTTTCTGTGTGTTTGCGTTTTTTCATGCTTGTGTGTTTGTGTGTTGCCCAGATTGGACGCCCACTCTTTGGTCAGAGTGTTTTGAGGATATTCTAGATGAGGAGCTGGACAACAGTGACCAATGGGCTTTCCATTTCAACTACGGCCTAACGAACACACTCACCAAGGAAGAAAAGAAGAGAGGATGGAAAATATACAGCCACTGTGCCTACGGACAGTATGTATCAAACATTTTATGCATGTGAAGTATAATTTCTTTCTGACTTTATTCTGACATAAGCCCATCATCGTTTGGATATTGGAATTATCTGGTCTGTTGTAGAATAGAAGGCATGACTTAAAAGATGATTTAGAGGTAGACTCTGAAAGACTTAAAATATACTCATAGTGCTCTTTATCTGTCAACTTCTCTCTAAGGTTCAAGTGTGGTGATTGTTCCAAGAATTGGCGGTCAGCGCGCGTGGTGGTACTGTTCCGGTACCGGCTGCGCGATGAAATAGGCCGGGGGACTGTATTGATGCGGCCGTTCGGCCAGGCGTGTCGAGACTGCGATAAGGACTTTGAACTTCCTGGATTTACCCAGAAGGAGGTAGAAGAGGCACTGCAGCGGCTGATTGGAAAGATAAGGAAGAACTGCTATGGAGAGGAAAACGAGGAAAATGATGATAGGTCAGGAGGCGCAGAGAAGTTCCGGACCAAGCCTCACGAGAAAGCCTTGTGTGAAGCCTGCAGACTGGGAATTTGCTGTCAAGAGGAGTAGAGTAAAATATAGAGCATGGAAGAAATAGAGCGAATGGTAAATTGTGTTGTGTGTGCATGCTGGTGTGTTTGTATGTGTTTGTGTGTGTGAGAGAGAGAAGTAGAGAAAGTATTGTAAAAATAGGAACAATAGCATTTTGTATAATGCTGTGCAATGGACAGATTGTAGCTTAATTTAAAATACATTTTTTAGCAAAAAACATGGCCAAATATAAATCATTATTCATATATTTTTGTAAATTGTAAAATAAACATAAATGAAAAAAACTTTAATGTGCTTTGAAATGTTCTCTATTCTACTACATATACTGTTAGCAAATTTTAATTGTTCTGGCAAGTGAGAAAATGCACCACAAAAACTCTTGGACATGTGACAGAAAAACTTAATACAAAACCATATATTTTAATGCACCAGAGGCAGTCTTAACATAGAGGCATAGGTAGGTGGCTGCTTGGGGCCCACTACCAGCAGTCGAAGTAGGGGGCCCCCAACCAACCTAAAAAAAAGAAAAAGCCCTTTATCATCATGAACACTTCGAAAGCATAGATAATTGTATTCATATTCTTAAGAAATATGTTGAAACGTTTAGGTAAACTGTAAACCCGAATAGTAAGCAGGACTCAAAAAAATTAAGGAAACGGATTACCTCAAAAGTTTTGAGTTCTTGAAGTACTTCCTTTTGAGTTCAGAATACTTAAAATACCTTCAAACATTTTAAGTGCACTGGAACAATTCTTTTCTTTTTGAGTTCATAGAACTTAAACATTTAAATTTAGTATCACAATGTGTGCAGCTTTACAAACAAAATACTGCCCATAATAGATTTACAGTGACTTGAAACTGCATTCCCTTAATCAATGTAATGTTTTTCAGACTCACTTCGTACATTTTGTTTGGAAATGTTCTCAAAACAGTTAAATGATGGCAATACACAGTGACTGTTAATTTCATGAACTCAAAAATGTTGAGGTAATCAGTTTCCTTAATTTTTTTGAGTCCTGCTTACTATTCGGGTTTACAGTGTAGTAGTTAAAATGTCCAGTTCATGGTTATCTGTCCCTACACATACACCCAGCTCAGGCCCAGGCTACAAACAAGAACTGTTCACTGGGCAACACTATATTATTCCAGCAACATGGACTCAGATTTTCCTTTTCAAAATAATAGCACTTTTTTCATTGAATCATTGTTAATTCATTGCGTAGATAGTGTGTCCATGTTCATGTGTTGCTAAAATTTGTCTATTGTTGAATAAAACAAAAGACTCTAGTGAATGTTCTTCAAATGTAATTGTGTTTTTACATGAAACACAATAACATTAGTGTCTTACTGAGGAACTTCCCAAAAGTTGTGAACTCAGCCCAACCCAGAAAAGTAATCTATTACAGTATTTATGCCCATCTTTGCATACACCCCCTACTTTCACAGTGAAATGGACTAGTCCGTAATGGTGCACGGCGCGAAAGATAAATATACAGTAACAGGAGGACTGGGAAGTACACAAACAGAGATGAAGCAAGACGAGCAAGATAAAAAGACACCGATAAGTATATGGCAACCTGCCAAAGATGACAAACTTTTTTATGGCTACTCCTGGAGATACAGACAGGATCAACAACGTCCAAAGCGTTGAACATGCTGCTACAGCAGCAGCAGCTATCTGTGAATTAGTGCTAGGTGAGGATGACGTATTCAAGACAATGAAGAGGATATCACGTTGTTGCCGCCCGCCGTCACCAACAGTGTTATCGACGTTGACACAGATGAGTTGTCCATTGATGGCCTTATTGACACTGATGATGATGATAAGTTCCATCGTGACTATTCATACTTTGCATTTGACGTCACAACTACTGGCTGGCGGGCAAGAACATCAGTCTCCCAGCATCGAAACCTAGTAAGCTAGGTGACAACGCAAGTATTACCATACGAAATTTGGTGTTTTAAGGTGAAAATGACATGCCAGATAGTAATAATAATACATACATCAATTAATCCATGCATGAATTCATGATAATTCATGTATTGTTACAATAGTGTTACCAGTGTGCTTATTCTAACCAACAACACACACATGTAATCTAATTTGATAGAGAAGTGACTGACACACACGCACGCACAGACACATATGCTTTATTAGTCTTTCTACATGGGTTTAGTTAATGATCGGGCTATAATAAGACCACGTTGCCTATGTACTCGCTGACAACCGGGACAATTTCATTGTGGTTGGTGTAAACCAAGACATTTTGGCGTAGGTAGGGTGTATGTATTCAGACTTCATCATAAGATGGAACAGATTAGCAAACGTTAGTGGGAAGCTAGCTAACTAGTAACACCTTTGCTTTGATTATGAAGATATTCCTGTTTGTCAGCTACGACAGCGTTGTTAACCCATTCACTCTTGAAATAAGTTAGCTAGTATCCGTACTTGTGTAGGCTTTTATTTTTTTGCAGTGTACAGAAGGGGACGGATTCTCGATAGATGGAAATATCTCAACTCCGGTAGAGACTTTGCAAGCTTCAAAGCAATGAAAACCTCAGCATGTGCTGTGTATAGATCACATGTTCAGAGTATGTTCATATTTTCCTGTTATCTAATTTTAACATTTGGTTGATTGATTGTAGTATTGGAAATCCAGGCCACTATTTCCCTGATTGGTCACTGTTCGTCACCATTTTATCGACATTTCTTGCCTTCCAGGTATCCATGGTAATCAGTTGACTGCAAAGTATGATTTAGTTTGTGTAGTGCTACACTTTGTGTTCTCTGCTTTCCATCTTCATTTTGGAGTAAAGAAGTGTATGCAGGGTTTAAAGGGAAAGGTTTGTTTTCTCTCCTCTCCAACCTTTACTTCCCCATAGATTAGTTTTAACTGCTTATCCACCATTCAGTCGGTACATTTCTTTTTTGTTTTCTTTTAAAGATCAGATGGGGGGCCCCATACATACCTTCAATCTTGGGCCCCCAATTTGCTAAATCCGCCACTGCATGATGTTTCTTATGTAATTGTTTCTCCCATGTATATGCTGTAAGTGAAAATTAGTCAACAAACCTAGTAAATTAAGCATAAAAAATTAAGTAATGGCATTGTGTGGTATTGTTTAACACGATTCTCCATCAATGAGACCAACAAAATGGTGTTATGAATAAACGAGTAGCTACTGTAGCTTGACAAGTGACTTACCCTGAAGAGGTAAATACCCCTTCTGTCTTTCTCTAAGAAAAATCTTAAGGGTGTCTCTGACCAACTATTTGTTATCTCTCAGAACCATCTCCCTGACCCACTAGTCTGACTTCAACACTGGTCATTCAACTTAAAACACAGTCCTCTGTGTTGCAGAGGCTCATCGAACTGCCAAAGATAACTATAGTATAATATTCTCATAGTCCTGGATCTATCTATCTTCTGCCTGGAAGCAATTAACCGTCAGGTAATCATCTACCCCCTTTCAGGTGTTGGACATCATTAGGCTCTGCACACTTTTGGTTTGATTCGTACCTCCTTCCAGGTGAAAAGTAGTACTTCTCAATGGTGTCCGACAGAGCTTGACCGTAAGCCCATCTGCTTTTCTATCTTTACACAGTCACACTCCGTCATATCCTCAGTCCTCACATGATCTATAATGTCAGTGCTTTGTAGTGTACACCGAACAACTTTCCCCCATTCTGACACCCAAGTTAATGACTCGCTCCAAATTATCTAAAAAGAAGCTAAGCAAGTCCTTAGCTGGGGGACATTTGCCAACCCTTCAACCCGGTTACCCCCCTTCTCCATCCCCAAAGTCCCCCATCATATACCGCGCATGGGTATAATGCTACTCTTCCTGGGCAGCAACAAAATCAACAACAGAATCAGCAGCGCATCATCACCATCATCGCTCAGAAGAACAGAGATTGGAGCGAATGAAATGGAAGAAAGAAAGGACGACGGAGAGTCGAGGAAGAAAAATATGAAATAGTGGTGTTCTGCCAGTGTGAACATCTGGATGCCTGATTGGTGAATAGATGGTGTAAGTAGCTTTATAGATAGGTAGCTACGTATTGCAGCAAGTACAGTCAATTATGGATCATAGCAAACAAGCTAGCTACATTAGCTAACGTTAGCCAGCTATTTAGATTTCATGGATGCGTTCTCAGCTGTATCAGGAGTTCCGCCAGTAATGTAGTTATAAAGCTAATGTAGGTAGCTTCGTTAACTAGCTTGCTATAATGATTTGGCAACACTAAACTGATAGGCTGTAACTACCTTCTTTTAAACCACACTACAGACAGGTCTGTAAACAGGAGTACAGTAGCTTGCTAGCGACAGCACAGTATTGTAGCCACTACATGGCTCACCTTATCATTTTAGTTTACCATGTATCATGATCTATTCTTCAGCTATTAATAGTTATACGACTAGGTTGTATTATGTCCACATTGGCAGACGCCTGACTGGCTTCCTGGGTATAGTGGGAATTAGATTAGAGTACACAGCAATACAGAGGTCTGACAGCCTCCTTGTTTTCTTGGTAGCTAGCTTTCTGTTTACACCACTTACACACCTTTTACTGTTGACGCAATTCTACCATATTCTACAAATGTAAGTAGCTAGGTATAAGAGTTTAGCCAACTTTACCATGATAGGTTCATGAAGATGTTGTGGGGTATCAATGTATAAACACATACGGTATTATAAACACCATAAAAAAGTGACTCAGAATTGCCATTAGTTCTTATCAGGATGCTGCAAGGCTGTTGACATGAGACCAGAGAAAATACAGGAAGATAGAGAAAGAGACGTTTGTGTTTCGGGGGGCAAGTGAAAGCAATGTGGAGCATAGTAGAGCAGACAGCGTGACCTATAAACTGTCATTGTCCCCCACCCCCCACAGACACTCACCCCTTCTATGGCTGAGTTACTGGAGCAGAAACTGGAGGCACAGAGTGTTTATATAAAAGATGGCGTCTGTGAATCCTTATATATGCCTAGAATTGGTGATGGTCAGACTTTTTCTTCTGCCAGTCAGCAAGTTAGTCGTGAGCCTGGATGGTTGGTAAATGGCTAGATGGACTAGTTGATCGGTTAACTTTTTGTCTCTGTAGGGTGAGGGCGGGGGCCATGTCTGAGCTGTGAGCCGAGTGGACAAGAAGAGGAGAAGAGGACGGATTAGCGGAGGTGAATGTTTATCATTAGCTAATAATAAAATGAATGTGATTTATTATTGCATAACTTACTGTAGAATTAGAAATGTAAGTTAGCACACACACAGACTAACTGCATTGATAATAAATGATACAGGTCTTTAATTGTGTTGAATGATTCCAGTGTGAAGCTTCCCTGGAGGGTAGTGATGGGGAACACAGCCACTAAGTTCCGTAAGGCTCTAGTCAACGGGGATGAGGCGTTGGCTTGGCAACTGTACGAGGGCAACAGTCAGTTCAGGGAGGGGCTGGACCCCAACGCTTCGTACGGCGAGGCCTACCAACACAACACACCCCTTCATTACACCTGCCGGCACGCCATGACACGCCTACTCAGGTAACACACACACCGTGAGACGCTGCAGATTAAGGTGAGGGATGGTTGATAGGCTGTTCCTCTGTGTTCGCCATCTGATGACCGTTTGTCTAGATGCATCTTGTTTCTCTTCCCGTCACTCCCCATGTACTGTCTCCGGGTAATTACAGGGTTAGAGGAGGCAATTGGAAAAGGAAAGCTAATTGTGTGTGTGTGTGTGTGTGTGTGTGTGTGTGTGTGTGTGTGTGTGTGTGTGTGTGTGTGTGTGTGTGTGTGTGTGTGTGTGTGTGTGTGTGTGTGTGTGTGTGTGTGTGTGTGTGTGTGTGTGTGTGAGTGTGAGGGGTAAAGGCCAGTTAGGTAATTGCAGGTCTATTTTCGGTGCCTTCCTGCCTACCGAATGACCCTTCCCTTCAGCCAAATGACGAAGTGCACTTAAACAGACTATCTGATGTGCACTTAGCAGACTGGCATTCATTGTACTTCTGCCTGTCTTAGATTATGCGATTATTGCTAACGTTGTTTTTGCTATGTGATAAATGCTGTTCATCACAGTCAGCAAAGGGGATGGAGAAAAGGGGGGGGGTAAGGTGGAGGTAATCAGTAAATGGATCAGAAGACATGGAGATGAAGCTGTAAACCACAAGACAACTGCAACCTTGGCACAACATTGACTTAGTTAACTGGATCGTTCTATCCATTCTGATAAAAGGAGTGTACCTTTCTGATTTATAAAAGGAAAACTGTGTTTTTCTTTTGTTTTTTGTTCTCTTCTGTCCCACCTCTATCCTCTCCCTTCAGGTCATTCCTCTTCAATAAGGAGGGAAACCCTAACAAGCGCAACGTGCAGAACGAGACATGTCTTCATGTGCTGTGCCAGGGAGCTCATATCATGCTGTTGCCAGAGGGGGGGCTGTCCAACAGGCTGGCCCGACCCCAGAGAGACGAACAACGCAGAGCCGACTGTCTGCAGGTAAACGCTCTGGCTCACACAAGAATACACCCCCCCCCCCCCCCGGATGAGAGAACTAACAGTGTGTGTGCGTGTAGATGATCCTGAGCTGGACTGGTGCGCGGCTGGACCGAGGACAGTATGAGAGAGCTAACGTCAACGCTACAGACAACAGGAACAGCACCTGTCTTCACTACGCCGCCGCTGCAGGCATGAAGAGCTGTGTGGAGGTGGGAGGGACCGGGGGGGTGGTGTGTGTTGGTCCTAAGTCGTGGTGGGTTTTGTTTGTCCTCTCGCCTATTAACTTCCCTGTGGGTGTCTTTTAGCTTCTGGTGCAGGCCGGATCAGACCTGTTTGTGGAGGACGAGGAGAAGTTAACCCCATGTGACCACGCCGAGCGGCAGAAGCACACACACCTGGCCCTGCGTCTCGAAGCCATGATGGTGTTTTCACCACATGCGCAACCCGACTCGCACACTCCCAGCAGTACGTTGCGTCGCAAAGAGGTGAGATGCACACGCACACGCTGTGTCAATTAGAGTTGTCTCTGATGTAGGCACGGGCAGCTGCAGAATTCTGATATGGCTTTTAATCGCATACATTGTCAGCCACATTTTTAACATGTTCCATAACCCCCCAGCCATATGAGGGTCTGAAGCTGCAGGACTTGAGACGTCTGAAGGACATGTTGATTGTGGAGACAGCGGACATGCTGCAAGCTCCTTTATTCACCGCGGAAGCCCTGCTCCGAGCTCATGGTTTGTAGGAGTCTGTGTCCGTTCGCGTTATTCTGTGCGTGTGTTTCATACATAAGATTTATACTTTTAATGTGTGTGTTTAGTGGGTAAATGTGTGTGTTTGGTGTGTGTATGTTTTTGGTCTGTATGTGTGTACATGTATTCTTTTCCCTTACCATGTCAGGAAAAGGTCAATACACTGTCCTGGTGTTACACAAAAACAGAAATGTATAATAAATGTGTATGTGTGTGTGGTCTCTGAGTTCCAGACTGTGTGTGTGTGTGCCTGGCTCTAACCTGGTCTCTGGTGTTTTCAGACTGGGACAGGGAGAAGCTTTTGGAGGCCTGGATGAGTGACTGTGAGGGGTGTTGCCAGCGATCCGGTGTCTTGATGCCCACCCCCCCGCCCAGTGGGTACAACGCCTGGGACACCCTGCCCTCCCCCCGAACCCCCCGCTCACCCCTCACCTTCACCCTCACCTCCCCCACCGACAGCTGCCTCACCCCGGGGGAGGACGGACTCCCTACGGTGAGTCAAATGACACGCAGGTCCAGGGTGCACATTTTTGGTCCAGCCCAGCACATTCACCCAGAATTTCACAAATTACCAGGCTCTAGCTGGGATCAAGTCCGAATTTAAATCATGGTTACAACCTGCCTTGTTACAAAACATCTATCTCTGAATGTGGGTGTGATGTATATCTCTAAACGTGGGTGTGATGTATATCTCTAAACATCTGTGATGTATATCTCTGAACATGTGTGGTGTCTCTTTCCCTGTAGTGTGGGATCTGCCTTTGTTCCATTTCCGTGTTTGAGGACCAAATAGACATGTCCTGTGGCCATGAATTCTGCCGAGCCTGCTGGGAAGAGTACGTTACTTTCAATTGACTTGGTTCCCGTGGGGGAATTCAAACGTAGAAACTGAAAAAAAATAGCAAGATGTGTCACTTAAATACTTGGCTGTGGATTGAATGTGTTTCAGGTTTCTGAATGGCAAGATCCAGGATGGAGAGGCTCATAACATCTTCTGTCCTGCCTTTGACTGTTACCAGCTGGTGCCTGTTCAGGTGATCGAGAGTGTTGTTTCTAGGGAGATGGACAAACGATACCTGCAGTTCGACATCAAGGTACATACATGCGTTAACCAGTGTTTGTCTACATTTTATGTAGCAGCAGCGCTAAATAATATGCAAATAAAATGATAATTTCTGAAGACTAGCAACTAATGGACATAGATACTGCACATTAAAGAGAGATAAGGATAAGGCAGGTAACATTATGTAAA
The DNA here is from genome assembly GCA_016801145.1 of Umbra pygmaea. Lineage (NCBI taxonomy): Eukaryota > Metazoa > Chordata > Actinopteri > Esociformes > Umbridae > Umbra > Umbra pygmaea. The sequence goes on from JACXGM010001566.1 coordinate 45,468, forward strand.
CTGTCATGGTGGTTATAATGTTAATTCATAATGTTGTCAGACAGGTTTTTGTATCCATAGAGCCAGTAAACAGTGGTTCACCCCCCACAGAGAGAGAGTTTTCTAGAACATTGAATGGAGGGTGCAGGGCCACATAAACATTAGGAACCGCTGTTGTGTTGTGGTGAATATGCTATTTAAAAAATAAAATAATTATGTAGATGATTGTGTGTATCCATTCTTTCCATCAGTCAGTGAGTGGGACATATAGAGGAACAAGTGTGTTAATGTACAGTGGGCTCAAATTACTGGCACCCCGACCATCAATGCACAAACAACACTTTAAAAACATAAACGATATAATTATAGGGAGAAACTCAAAATACCAACATGTGAGAAGCAATGTACGGTACTTTGTTAATGTTGCGATGGAACCAACCAAACTTATAATTATTTATATCACAAAAACATTTTACCAAAATCAAGGTTCCCTAATTATTGGCACTCCTTATTCAGTACTTTAAGTGCCTCCAACTCTGGCAAGGATAACAGCATGGATTCTCTTCCTGTCATTTTTGACAAGTTAAGGAACACATTTGGAGGGATTTTGGACCATTCCTCTAGGCAGGTCCTTTCAAGATCCTTCAAATTCTTGGGTTTGCGCTTATCAACTCAGCCCACAGGTTTTTGATTGGATTGAGGTCCGGCGACTGAGATGGCCATGGCAAAACATTGATTGTGTTGTGACGGAACCATTTCTGTGTGGATCTTGAGGTATTTTTTGGTTCATTGTCTTGATGGAATGTCCACCTATGTCCAATTCCCAGCCTTCTGGCAGAGGCAACCAGATTGTCAGCCAAAATTGGCTGATATTTTTTGGAATTCATTAAGCCGTCAATTTTGACCAGTGCCCCTGGATCTCTGGAATTAAATCAGCCCCAAAACATCACTGACCCACAACCATATTTCACCGTGGGTATGAGGTGACTCTACTTGTATGCGTCTCTGTTTCTAAACCAAAGATGCCGATGCTGTATCTGACCAAAACGTTCAATTTTGGTCCCATCTGAGCAGAGCACCCTCTCTTCCAACCATAATTTAAATTACATTTGGCAAACTCCAAGCGCTTGCGTCTGTGTCTTGGGGTCAGAAAGGGCTTTCTTCTGGCAACCCTTCCAAAGAGGCTGTGGTTGTGGAGGTGGCATCTGATATTGCTTCTTGAAACCTGGTGACCCCATGATGCCACTAAGGCCTGCAATTCTTTCACAGTGATTCTTGGGGATTTTGTTGCTTCTATCACCATCCTCATCCTTATCCTGGGGGGAAAAATGCATATG